>CAOKZL010002029.1:0-251288 GCA_948472985.1 Iguana delicatissima
CCCGCCTCTTCCGCCGCTTTGGATGCCGGGAGGGCGTGGCCAGGCGGGTGGGTGTGCTCCTTGCTTTCGGCAGAATACGAGGCCCGGGCCGTGTGGCCGGGTTTCCTGATTAGCGCCTGGCTTCCCGGGTTTGTTTCTCCCCTGGAATGGGTTTGCCTGTCCGCAGAAGAACGGCTGGCCTTCCCTGCGGGGAGCTTTGAGGAGGGGAGAGGAGGGGAGGGGAGGGGAGGGGAGGGGAGCAGCTCCTTTGGACCCGGGGCCGTCCTGGGAGCTGCTCTTGTCCCCCCGCCTGTCCTTTGGGGGCGCTGGAGGGGGAAGGCTTTGGGAGCCCCCCATCCAGGTACGGCCCTCGCTGACCTTTGGGCCGCTGGGCGCAGCCGATGCCGAGGACTGCGAGTCACAGAATCCCCGGGGGAGCTGAGGGCTTCTGGGAGTTGGAGTCCAGGAACATCCAGGGGCTGGCAGCGACTGCGGTGCCCCGATCCAGCCAAAGCACCATGTAGAGGAATTTTCAGCTTGGCCTCCCTTAACTCTGGGGTCTTTAGGGGTGTATGCACAACGGTTCCCATCGTCCCCACACAGCGCAACAGCCTTCAGTGCCTTAGACGCACACAGCAGAGAAGGTGGCCAGTTTCGGCTTAGCTTCTCGAGATACAGGGCCCTTGGAATTATTGGAAGACACTACCCATCATCCCCACACGGCAACTCGGGCTCGGGGACAAGGAATGAGAGGTTTAGCAGCCCAAAGGAACCATTCCGCCACTGGAGGGCGCGCTGGAAGCGCGCTGGGTCTTAGCAGCAAGGCGGACGGACTCTGCCACCAGGGGGCGCTCTAAATAAAGCAGGACGGGCTTTGGGGAAAGGGGCAGAACGCGCAGAGGCCGGTTTGCAAAGCCGGTGAGGTTCTGAGTCACTTTGGGCAAAACTTCCCATCATCCCCACGCTGTGCAGAAAGTGAGGCTTCCAGTCAGTGTGGACAACAAGTCTCATCATCTCTACCCTGCAGAAAGTGAAACTTCAAGTCAGTTTGGGCAACAAGTCCCATCGTCCCCACATTGCATAAAGTGAGGAGCGGAGTTTGAACGATGTTTCCCGTCATCCCCACACGGTGCAGAAAGTGAAGTTTGGTGTAGACAACTCTTCCCATTGTCCCCGCACAGCAGAGAAAGGGGGGTTTCAACTAAACCTTCCTCACCTCAAGACCCTTAGCTAGACAATAGTTCCCACCATCCCCCCGCTAGGGGATTTTATTTTTTTTAAAAAAAATCGAGGATCAATTTCGCCACCAGAGGGTGCTCTACATCAGGTGGCGGATCAGGACCAGATGGCGGATTGGGACCAGATGGGGGATTCAGCCCCTTTTTTTAAATAAAATGGGGGATTGGGACCCTTTTTTAATCAAATAAAGCGCCTCATTCCTTGTCCAGAAACGCCATTCGGTTGCGGATCGGAACTAGGTGGCGGATTGGGACCCTTTTTTAATTAAATAAAGTGCCACCAGATGGCGCTGCAGGACAAGGAATTAGGGGTTATTTAATTTAAAAAAAGTCTCGACCCGCCATCTGATCCCGATCCGCCACGAAATGGCGCTGCAGGACAAGGAAGGCAGGGGTCATAGAAGCCATTTTTTCACCCTGCATTCCTGTCTTTTTCCTGTTTTTCTTGCCACCAAAAAGTCTGGATAGCAAGAGCAGCTGCCCTGTGTCTCTGGACTGGAAACGTTTGGAAGCATCCATCCATCCACCTGAAGGTGGTCATTGTGTTTGCTTCACCTCTTGCTTCTTACACCAGCTCAAACAGAGCTTAGCATCTGTCATGTAGGTGCAGATCGTCTATTCTCTTTCTCTTTGCGTTTCTGGATTTTGTGACCCTCACCTTCTCCCTATTGTTTACATGTAGCAGAATCCCATCATTCACAAAAAAACGGAGGGAAGGGCTGAACACCTTGTGCTACTCAGCAAAGTGCCACCTAGGCTAATAGCGCTATGCAAATATATCCACACACATGCTCTCAGACAAATAATGTCCTTACTATTTTATTGTGCACTTCTCTGAGACTTTTAACGCAGAAATAGCATAGAGATGTTCTAAACAAAGAGCAGAATGACTTGGGCTGAATGCTGAGCCTCCACATTCCTCCAAGGTTTCTTGCAATATTTGGATGGAAAGGACTGAGGCAGGAGTAGCAGCAGCGTTTCTATGGGCTTTTCCTGGCCATCTTTCTGGCAGGGTGTCTCAGGGAAGGATCTTTGCAAAGAGTATAGACCATGAAAAAAATACAGACAAAAGAGTATTTTGCACACAGTATTCTCAGCTTGTCTTTATCCTGAAGTGTTTGGGTAAATGAAACAACAGAAATTGTCAGCTCCCCTGAACCCATCATTTAAAAAAAAATAAAAAAAAATTCAGCCCTTGATTGGAAGGGGGGGGCTGTGGTCTTGCTTTGCACAAATTCCTCCCAGCTGCTTTTTACGAAAATATAAAGAGAAAACAGCCTGGGTGTCTACTCTGAGCTAGAGATTTTGATGTGTACAGTGTGTGTGTATGTCCCCATGCCTTCAAGTCTCCTGTTGAGGCATTACTCAGAATTTCTTCCCCAATCACCATGTAGGTTGCAGCAAGTGACAGGCAGAGCCCTGAAGGAGGGCCTCAGAGGGAGACAGACATGCATTGAGCCCAGAAAGACTCCCTGAATGCCAGGCATTTTATGGTCCTCTAAACATTTCCTAATCTTTATCCCCATGACAAGTGAGCTAGGAGAATGTTATCATCTCAGGAGCCAAGCGCAAGAGCCAGTGATGACTGGTTGTTGGAATTTCAGGCAAATGGATTCATGAGAATGGAATCCGAATTGAGGGAGCTGAGATTAATCCTGCCGACTTAGTTGCTTGGTTCAGAAAGAAATCACATTTTGGACATCCTGCTATTATTACAACATGCAGTTAACCAGGAAATTTCATTACCAGAAGGGTGCTCCAGTGGACAGCTAGAGCACTGGAAAAAAATAATCTGGAATCACTGAGTTGTAAGGAAACATGGATATCGTGCACCCAGCCTTCTGCTCCGTATTTAGGCTCAGGTGTACAGGGCATCTCTGATGCTTTCCCGGGTCTCACTTGGTCTTGGACTGGGTTGTTCCATTGGGACTGTTGATGCATTTCAAAAGGGTGCATTTTGTCAAGGTTCTTCCAAACTCTGGTCATTTCCTGGCAACACGTTTTATTTCAAAACTATCACTAACATCCAACTTGTTCAAAATCATAGGGATAACAATGTTTAAAAAAAGCTTTACAAGGTCCAAATCACTGTCAGCAAAACTTACATCATAGCCCTTCTGGGGTTAGGCTGAGATTCAATGAAATGAAAACTGGAGTAGGTGTATTCCAAGTTACCATTTGTGCTTCTGAAACACCAGAGGTGTAGCCATCAGTTGTGGCACTCTGGGCTGAGTGGAGCAACAAAACTGCCCCCTCCCCCACATCCCTGCATAAAAGTATTTGCTTGGACTGGCAGTTTCCCAAACGTCATTTTGCAAGGTCTTGAGCAGCAGGTGTAGAGGCTATCATCTATATATCTTTTGGGTTTTCACAACTAGGCCTTAGATCTTGGTGCAATTATTGTTTTCATTTTGCTTTTTAAAGTGGCAGGATTTACCAAAAACAAAACAAATCATTATCATACCACAAATACAACACTAACATATCAGAGTACATGAATGGAACATAGTGCACGTGGAAATGGCTGGACAGCCCACCCTTGCCCCCAGAATTGGGGTAGGTCAGGGTTTGGGGATGATCACGGCTTCACTGAGCAACAAAAGCACATTAGCTTTCTCCTTTGTCCTCTTCTTCCTTCTCTTCCTCATCATCCTTCTCCCCTTTGAGCTTCTGCCGAGCAAATTCCTCAATCACAATGTCCTCCGCGCTGAAAATAATTAGAAAATTGGGAGGTGAGGCTTTCCAAAGGGCAAGCTATTCCCCCCGCCACTTGCTTTTGAGGAGAGTCCAGAGACCAGGGCCAGAGGCAGTGCACTGAACTTTTCTGCTCTCCAAATGTAATAAATATGCCAATCAATTCATCTTTGTCCTTAGATCTATTCTTCCAGTGCAATTCCAGGGCAACAGAGAAGGAGCTGCAAATCAGGGAAGGGGACTCCTGCCCCCTTCTCCCAAGGAACTGCCTCTATGATCAGCTCTCTGGTTGGGTTTAGGAGGGTCATGGCCAGGATGGGGGCAGGCAGAGAAGCCCTGTTTGTGTCACAGCAGAAGGAAACATTTGCATGAGCCCTGGAAGGCCAGAGCTTGAATTCTGTCCCAGCACAGCCAGAGTATTAGGGTATGAGAGAGAAATTTCCCATGGCTGTCTTCCCCAGTTGCTGTGGAGCTGCCACGTGCCAGCTCCAAGAAGGGGCACAGTCTGCTTAGGGAAAGTTCAGCCCTGCCTGCCTGCCTGCCTGCCTGCCTGCCTGCCTGCCTGCCTGCCTTCCTTCCTTCCTTCCTTCCTTCCTTCCTTCCTTCCTTCCTTCCAAGAAGCGGGGCAGAAACTGACTCTGAGAGAGGCCTCCGTAGCCCCACCAACAGCTCTGCTCTTTCCAAGAGTCTCTGAGCTGAGGGAGGAGTTGGAAGAGGGCTCTTTCTTTCTCCCTTTCTTTCTTTCTTTCTCCTTTCCCTTTTTTTCTTTCTTTCTTTCTTTCTTTCTTTCTTTCTTTCTTTCTTTCTTTCTTTCGAAAGAGAACTTTACTGATGCATATAGCAAAAACTAAGAAAGAATTTCTTATCATCTCAGATTTCATTTGATGCACTTTTAAATATAAAAACAGTCAGACCATACTTAGAAAACACTTAGGAAGCAGTATATCGGGGGTGTGTGTGTGTGTGTGTGTGTGTGTGTGTGTGTGTGTGTGTTTATGATTCTTTTCAGGGAACAGAAAGGGGTTGTTTTCAGTTCAACAGCTTTCTGTGTAACACACAACAAAAAGTGAAATGGATATAAAGAAGCTTAGTTACCTCCTTACAGGAGAAAAATGCAAAGGAACACCAACACACAGGAAAAGCCATGGGAGGGAAGGGAGAGAAAAGAATGGGGTGGGGAGAGAGAACTGTAAGCAAAATAATCCACATTTCCAGTATTTGGCACACAAAAGCACATCAAAACACAGCACTCCAAGTTGCTTCAAGACACTACAAGGGCAACCCTGAAATCCTCTGGCTGTCTCCAGGCTGTGGGTGGCATCAGGATAGAAAAGTTGAGGAGGGGAGAGACACCTTCTGCACCTCTTTTTTCACATTCCAGACACTGATTCTTTTTCACAACCATTCATCCTGTTCCCTCTCTGGGGAGTGTGTTGGTGGGGGCCAAGGGGAGGAATAGGGGACAAGGTCCCTGCGGTGGGAGCAGGAGACCATTTGCAAATGAGCTAAAATCCAGAACAGCAAAGTCTCCCTTTCTAGCCATAATTGGTGCCAAAGGGTTTGGGACAGGCTTCAGACACTTGAGGAGATCCTTTGAGAACTGAATCCCATCAATGGCTGTCTTGTTATTTAGCCCTGGAAAGCACAGAAGCCCTTTGCATCAGAATGGAAAAATGGCCCAGAAACCCAGTTCACAACCAGTGTCTGCCTGGAAGAGACTGGCAGGACAGCCCATAGAACCTCCAAGGGAATTACCTTCAGGCACCCATTTGGGCAAATCATCATCCCAGAAAAGAACCTGGAAAGAAGCCAACTGGTTGCATCTGGTTGGCCAAACCAAAGAGATCTTCTGGTCAAACCCAACTAGATGGGTGCTGTGTGAGATCAAGGTGGGGGAGGGCTAATTGCAATCTGGAGAAGCACTTTTTGCCTGCAATAGCCACTGGGATGGGGTGCCTGGGTGGCGGTTGCTCCCCTCCCATCGAATTGATGCAACATCTTCAGGAGTTGGTCTCATGGGCTTCTCCATTCTGCTGCAGATGGCTTCTGAGCTTTCAGGGGTCAGTTAAGATAATGATATTTTAACTATTAAAATCCAATAGTTCCTATGTTTTATTTCTAAATCTGCATTTAAGAATATCATGAAAATTCAAATTAGATTGTCAATTCAAATTTTTCCCAAAGAAACCAACTTGTGAGTCGTTGCTTAAACCACTTCCTTAAGCGTTTATCTCTGACTGAAACCACAGTGACATGTCAAGATGCTTCATATTTACTGAACAGACCCCATGCTGACTTGGAAAGTTCAGCCTTTTTTCCCCTTTACCTTGGCGTAGCTGTTATTAGTGAACGCATCCGCAGGAGCAGAAAAAGGAAGGAAGAGACATATAGTGGTTAATTGAATTATTAATTACTGTCTTTCTAAATCACCTAATGTGGAAGATAATCCCCGTCCAGTCTAAGAAAGAGTTTGCCTAGGGACAGGGAGAGACCCTCAGTCTTTGGGCACAAAGTGGGCATGGAAGGGAGAAGAGGCCAGAGACAGGAAGACACCTGAGCTCTTCTGCAAAGAGGAGAGCTGCCACAGCTCCAAGTGGCAACCAGACACGCTGCCAGATCAGGGAGCCAACGGGGCTCAATGTGTGCCCAGTCAACCTAATTACCAAATATTCATTTTGAAAGACACTGGGTTTGAATGGCACAAAATTAAGAGAAATGTGACATAATATGTTGTCTAAATAGAAATGTGCAAGTTGTCAGTAAAACTGACCTCTGTAACAAAGGACATGACAATGCCCATCAGAGCTCTGGTGTTCTAAAAGGGAATTATGGAATCAGGATAATCACAGACTGCTAATTTAAATATCTTCTCTGGATAAACTGCTGAAAATCATTACTGAAAATATTCATTTGTGGAGGCTGTCATGGAAACATCCTCAATGGCTTTAAAGGAGGATGGGAGAAATTCACAGAGTGAGTTCAGTCAACACACACAGTGGCCTCAGGAGCACAGCCTCTCCCATTCCTGGGGCTGGTGGCCAGTGGCCAGCAGATCTGGTCCAGCAGGGCATTTCTTCTGCCTCCCCTGCCCCCAGCCTTTCCACCACAGGGGACCAAGTCCAACAGCTGGAAGGAAAGGCGGACAATCTCCTCTGGCCTCCATTCCACGAGGGTGGCTGGCCTTCTGTCTCTCCAGCAGAACCACTTTCTATACAAAAAGCTTTACTCACTGTCGACGGGCTTTGGATGCATCAGGATCACAGGCATCTCCACGCCCACATCACTGCAAGAGCAAGCGAGAGGCACTAAGTGAGGAGAATCCATTGGGGGGAAACCAAGAGAGGGCAGACCTGAATCCCTGCTCCTAACTAGAGTAGACCCAGATAACCTACTGGTAAATAACAAGTTTTCACATCTGTAAATTCCACTGATTTCATGGATATCCTCTAGTTGGGAGTAGTGTTTGGGTATAGAGTCCCTCAGAGTCTCACCATGGCTCAGGAGCAGAAGAAATACGCGGGGAGGAATAATGGAAGTTTTCTTCGCATCATGTTTCAGTTTACAGCTAGATCTACACAGTGGGTAGCATTTTCAGACATGGCACAAAATGCTCTTTTTATGTGTTTTTTAACCACAGGAATAGCCAAGCCCAGCAGCCTTTTTCCTCCAGTGGGAAGATATCCGACCAAGCAGAAGCACCTTCCCCAACACCCCTGCGCACGGATTGCAGGGCAATGAAATAAGAGGCCGTGGCAATGTGACTGACATCAATAAATCAGTGCTTACCTTGATGTGAGATCTCCCAGAATGCTGGAGAAAAATTGAAACACAAACATTCACACTGAACATGATGACTTATATCCCATTTAATTGATTCACCCTTCAGCCCCTGATTCAGTGGGTTTACTCGAGGTAGGGCCAACTGACAGGACTCCTGCCGCATGGAGTGCCTCTGTTCTCCAGCTTAGAAGTACCCCAGGCTGATTAATGTTGTCTGCAACAAGATCAAGAGCCTGTCTTGTGCCTGCATCTCCAAGATTTTGGGGCCCTGGTCTAACTCACAATCTCATGAACCTGACAAGATGAAGCCTGAATCCGAGAGGCATTCTTTAGACTGCAGTTCTCTATTACTGTTGTCCTTCATGTGCTTAAAATGCCAAAGGCAACTGTTTACTCAAGATATACCTGCCACAGCACATGCAAAGGCAATTCTGCTGCACCAAGCATCTATGTGGCTGCACTCAACAGCAGCCGATGGCAATGGTCTTCACTCAACCCAGACCTTGCAGAAGAGACACATGACAGCATAACCCACAGTGGCAAGAGCCCAGGGTGGTGATTTCCCTTCTTTTGTATGGAACTGATGCTCACCCTCCTCTGGACACCATCAGGTTGACTTTCACTTTGTAGGAAACCAGGATCCCAAGGACTTCCTTGTCCATCCCAGGTCTCAAACTAAGGGGGGAAAAGAGGAGGGATCTTAAAGGTGTGGTGGGAGCAGCAGGCAGTGGAGTAGTAATAGTAGTTTCTCTTACACAGTAGTTGATGCCAAGTTGGTGTCCTCGTGCTTGAGTTTACCATCCAGGGCCAGCCCACGCTTCTGACGGTTGTCGGATAAGGTGGGGGTTACAGCATAGCTTTTGGAGAAGGTAGAGTTGGCTGCCACGTTCTCGCTAGAAAATACAAGAAGAACAAGCTCAAGGAAAAGTCTGCCCACAGTCTGATATCTGTGGGAAATACACATTAAACCAACACTCAGAACTGATGGAAAATGAAAACAAGCACTACCCAGAAGTATTTGCAACTATAGGAAGTGGCACAAAGATCGTCCTCCTCCCCTGTGCACACGTTGCGCCTGGACACGAGGGAGCCTCACCTAATCCTATTTTCCCAGTGCACGTACATGGAAACACACACACACACACACGTGTGTGTGTGTGTGTCAGACATTGGCATAAGTCCAGTTGCTTGCCCCAAGTACCAGGAGACCCACGGAATGGATGGCTTCCCATTGACTTCTCATTCAGCAACTGGCTTAGTGGGTCTCATTGATTTTTCTCTTCAACAAAGAGCCAGGGTCTTTCCAGCCTTCCCTGTTCTTTCTTCCTCTGGGCCAAAAAGATGCCACTTACACGAATTCCTCTGAACAAACGACCTTAGTGTACTTGTCCAGTGAATAGAGAACCACATCAGTGATTTGCTCGACTAAAGAGAGAGAGAGAGAGAGGGAGGGAGGGAGAAGGAGGAGAAACAGTCAGGGAGCTTTGCCTAGGTGGACAAGCAGAACTACTGCGGACTGCGTTCCAGATGGTGGCATCACCACAGAGTTGAATAACAGCATTGTGATATTGGCTGTTTTATTTTCAATTCCTTGTCTAATTATACCCAAAATGAAACTGGCCTTCTTCATAGCAGCCACAAACTGGCTTGATATTTTTGCAGAGCTTTTCCCACAGCCTCCAGGCCCCTTTTTTGGACAGTTGTTGGAAACTTGGAGCCCATCAATGTCACTGTAATTTGTTTTTTAATTTTTTTCTGTCCCACTCCGCATTATATTATACTAATTTACACTGAATCCTATTTGCCATTTTAATGCTTATTCCCCTGATTTGGAGAGTCCCTTTTAAGATCTTTAAAATTAATCCCTTCCCCAACTACCCTAATAAACTGAGTGTCTTAACTCCAGATGATTTCTAGCAAAGTGAGAAACCAGCAGCTCCAACTCAGATCTCTGTGGGTTTTCTTAGGCTCACATCCCACCATTGTGAGAACAGATTATTTATTCCTAAATCTGTTTCCTTTCTCCCCCCTTTTTAAAAAAGTCAGTTTCCATTCTGTCAGATCCCTGCTGCTCTTATCCCATGAATGTTCATAAGTTCTTGGCAAGGAGTTCCGGTAAAAACATTTTGCGAGTCCGAATAAATCTCAAGCTCTGTACAGAAGTTCACTGACTGTCTCAAAGAACTCTGGACTGTGTGCCAGACAGGGCAGAACTGTGCCAGGTTGCTCTCCTAAAAACTGGGCCCCTTTATCTCCAATAACAGACAGCATGTTCGCCTTTGGGTTTTTAAAGACTCTCTCTCCTCACTGAGCTGTTCTTTTGCAATTTCTCAACCATGTCTAGAACTTCTTCTCTTATGGTGCCATAGAGAGGTTGGTGTTGTTATTGGTGTTGTTCTAGTCTTAGGATGTATCTGATCCCAGAAAGGGAACTCTGAGCTGGACTCCCAGTGGCCAGGCCTCCCCCCGCCCCACCCCATGACTACTTAGGAGCCCTATGGATCACATAAACTAAGTGACAGTGATGCATATTTTCAACAGATTGCATATGTTTGCATGCTGCCATGGACTCTGAATTCTACCCATCCCAGCTGTAATTAGGTGTCCAGAGCAAGCAACTCTGGCAACTTCCTTCCCCTCCCAATTCGATGAGCAACAAGTAAACAGGAGTTCTTCCAGTTAGGCTGCCAGAATCATGTGAACCAGACACTTTATCAGGCTCCAGAGTGCCTGATAATAAGGATGATTTTGCAGAACAAGGGAAGATAAATGCACAAATATGGGGAAATAAGTGTGGAAGCCAAAATGTGAAATGGGCCAAGGACACATAGCACTTATGAAAATGAGCTACAATGTTGGGTTTGTATTTTTTTTAATTACCTGATACTTTTATTTTCTTTACAATCTTATTGGTGGTATTATTAATGTTGACGTTGACTCCAATTGGCTCTCCATGATAATAAATCTGAAATAATATTATTGATAAAGTCAGATGAGGAAAAACACCTGTGTATACACCTGTACCATCGTTTGGTTATGCATTCCTCCTCTGGTCCCTCTTCCATTTCTCTTCTTCTGTCCCTATCATAAGGTATCTCAATACTAGCACTGTGAGATGAGAAGGAAAGAGAAGCTGATGACAACAGAGGGAAGGAGCTTAGGAGAGAACTGTGCTCTGGGAGAAATGTGTTTTGTGTAAAGGGGCAAAGCAAGGGCTTTTCTTTGGAGGCAGAGCTGGAAGGAAAAGGGTGACTGAGACAGACCTCTTTGTCCAGGGAGGCTTCCAAGTGCAAGGGCTTGTCAGACATCATGAACTGCCGGGTAGTCTCTGACTTGGGTGCCGGGCCGGTGCTGGCAGGTGCAAACTGGATCTTTCGGATCACCAGCCGCACGGAATTCCTGCAATCCAAAGAAAGGGAAAAGGACACCAGAACTGGAAAGGCAGCCAGTCCAGAGACCCGACCAGACCCTCCCTGTTGCATTGCAATAGATTTGTTAGAGAGAAGCCTTGGGTGTCAGGAAGTGGACCTGATGCAGATTGTGTTTACATGTTATTTAAATTTTCCCTGGATATAACATAGATCATACTGGGTCCCTTCCTATTCCTGAAAGTGCTCTGCACCCAAATTCTGGCTCCTTCTGAAAAATCATAGTTTGTTGAAATTAGAATTAATGGAATTTGAAGGAGCAGATGTAGATGTCTACATAATATATTTTAGGTCATCCCTTTCCCTGCATCTGTGTCATGCTCCTGAGAAACATCTGGAAGAGATGGAGAACATTTCAAAAGCAAAAAAATGAATGAACCCAAGTGATGCAGAAGTCACAGAGAATGAGCCTTGCCATGGGTCCAGATTCAGGGCTGCTGCTTGGATATGGGCTGGGGGGCAGGAGAGCCACAGGGGGAAGAACAAGCCCTGCATTGCTCCCCCAGCACAGGCAGAAGGGACTGGAGCCCCTCCCTCACTCCTGGCAAAAATGGAGCACAAGCTTACAGAACCTTTTGTGTTTGGGGAGCCAGTGCTCATGGGGGGAGGCTTAAACTTTCCTCACCCCAAGGTTTTTTTCCTTTCAATATCCCCCAGGTCTAAAAAGGTGGAGAACCACTTCTGTCCACCCTCCTCCCCACTTGCTTGCTTGCTTGCTTCCCTCGCTCCCTCCCTCCCTCTTTCCTTTCTTCCTTCCCCTTCGCCCCGTATATTGAGCAATAAATTTTGCAACAAGATATGTGTTGGTTTGAGTCTCTTCATTTAGTCAGCACTAGTCCTAACCCAGATCACTTACACTTATCTAGAAAAGACAAAAAAAAAAAAGTGCTGAAACTGCACGCTGTGGATTGAATGGGTCAGTGGAGTGTGGCACTTTCAGGTGGCCTCCACATCCTTGTTCTCTGGAATGCCTCTCAATTCAGAAAGTGCTGGGCAGGCTTGGCTCCTCAGTCAGTTCGGGACAAAAGAGGGAGAGGGGGAGAAAGAGAGGAGGAGGGAGGGAGGAGGGAATCTCTCCCTTTCTCACTGTTGGTCTGAATGCTTAGAGGGAGAAGAAGTGGCAGAGCAGCCAAGGCAGAATGGTAAAGATTTTAGTGGTGGATAAAGGGGCAGCAACACGAGGTCTGGCGGGGGAGAGGGGCATCTTCTTCAGACCCAGCAGCACTTCGAAGCAGATGGTGCCAGGGAGAGCTCAGGTGCTCCCCAGTCTCTGCAGAGACATGGAGTGAGGAGGTGGCACCATCAGCTTCCTCCTCCTCCTCCTCCTCTCCCTGAACTCTCCGTATCTCACCTGATCATGGCCCAATCAAGCACATCCATGTACGCCCATGCCCTGAGCATGCTGTGAAAGGCATTAAAATCACCTCATCCCAAGAATCCAGTGCAAGACCTCCTTTGGCTGAGGAGGGGGAAGAGGAGGAGATGAATCTAAGGCTGCTTTTGGGCCACCGGGCAGCCCAAAGGTGGCAAGCCCCCTCCCCATGGCTGTTTCACTCCTTCTCTTCACAGGGGGAGGGAAGACAGGAATGGAGACTGTCTCTCTCCCCAAGTCCAGTTACTCTGGCCACCTTTGCTGTTTTGCTTCCAGAGAGCTCTTGGCAATGGCAACGGTGCCCTTTGGGGTTTGCAGTGGCACTGGCTGAGGGAATGGGGGCTGCACAGGAGGGCCTGGAGGGGACCTCTGCATCCCATGGGTTGTGCTGCCAAGGTTTGACTCCCTTTTCCTTTGTCATCAAGCCTTCTAGAAAACCTGAGGACCTGAGTGGCCTTGTTTCTACTGATCACTCAAAGAATCTTTTCAGCAGAAGAAACAGGTTGTTTTTCTTTCTGTATAGAAATAACTGTTAAAAACATTCTCATTTTACCTCTTGTGAATTTTCTCCTCCAAGTTCTCAGCACAAAATCCTTTGACCTCAAAGTCTACACCGCAAGACTGAGGGAAAAACACAAGAGCAAAGGCTTAGAGACCAATGGTTTCCTCAACTCCCACTTACAACCAAGGTGTGTTCCAATGAAAACACTCGAACACCCTGTTCTCCCATCTCCAATTAGGGAGATGAGGCTTTAGGCAGTCTCAGGTCTCCTGGCTGCCTATAGAACTGCCCTCATTCCCTGAATCGCTCATTGTAATGCACGGCCACCAATGTGTCCATGTACCTAAGTAACCAGACCATGCAACTGCAGAACGTGTGTCTGCAACTACGTCCCTCTCTTCTTCCTCCATCAAGAGAGTGAGTGCCAGCTTTGCTGAGCTAATCCTCTACTTGAAGCCTTCCCTGAGTTTGCCAGGGCTTAGCCAATCAATGCATATATTTTTTGAATGCACACTTCAATCCAACTAGCAGTTTTCAGATAAGTGATTTGCACGCTGCCTGTTTACCTCATCTCAGAGACCCAGAGACCCAGTGCTCCTTCCCTCTGGAGTCCACTAGTGAGAGCGAAGGGGAATGTCAATGACACTCCTCTTCCTCTCCCCAGGAAACTGCATCAAGGATGTTCCCTCTGCTTGGTGATGCCCCTCCTGCTCCTCCTTCTACCTCAGCAGCTGGTGAGAGAGGAGGAAGTGCAAAGCTGTGGGTGCAGAGCGATACGCCCCCGCCTGTGACGCAGAATCCTGTTCACTCTCTAGAATGTATTAGCAAAACCACCAAGATGGCATACAAAGAACATAGTAGAAAACCCGCAGTTTTATGATCAATCTCTCTCTTCCTCTTCCCTTAAACAGAAACTAAACATAAAGCCGAGAAACAGTAGAAAACTCAGCACAAATTTCAATAAAGAGCTTAAGAACCAGAAGACAGAATGGACTAAATGCAAAAAGTCTGGGTCACCTTCCCCCATTTGTCTTTGCTTGGTAGCGAAATGACATCCACAATGGCCCAAACAGGGTCTTCTGAAGCAGAGAGGATGAGGGGCAAAGGGAGAGGAACTCTCTTCTGACCCCACCAACCTGGATTCTGACCCAGGGAGGAGCTTTTACATGGTCAAATGGGCAGACTCACCCTCATGATGTGAGAGACAGTGGCCCACACACCCACTTGCCAACGTCTTTGGGGCTTTGATGTGTGCCCAGCCATAGACCTGTGGCCAGTGGGTCTGATCTACAACCACTGAAAGACACTCCATGTAGCCTGGCTAGAAAAAGCTGTGACCCTCTGGAGACATTGGAGCCTTTAATGTGATTCCACTCATCCAAAGCAGACTGTCTCATGCCACTCTTTTTTTGACCCGCAGGGGCATCATACAGGGTCCTCAATACATGCTTTTGAGAACTTGCTTTCTTTTTTCACATGCTAAGGATCTCATTATGACAAACTCTCACAGTAGAAAATTGGCAAGACATATTGCTTTCCACTCACCTTCCCAACATCATCCGGGCCCGGTTGGAGCGTGACAGAACAGGGCAGGTTGGTCGCCATCTGTAGGAGTCGAGAATGGAAAAGGGTTTAGAGTTAAAAAGAAATTCTTGGATGGGAGAACATTGGCTTCCTTCTGCAAAACTGGAAGAAGAAGAAGAAGAAGAACTTCCCTGGGGCTGCCTATCTTTCCACCCATCAGCCTGTGCTCCGAGTCCCAGCAGGAGGGGATCAATCAGAGGGGAGCTTCTGGTAAAATGGCTTCATCCTGGCAGTGCTGCAGGTGCCAGGGCCAGCTTGTCCCCCCTACTGCTTGCCAGAGGAAAGTGACATTTTTGGCACCTTAGGTTCTAGGGCTGCATATTTATTTTCAGATTTCCTTGATTTGTGCGACCCACCTCAGAACCCATCCAAATTAAGGGGAGTACATAGCTATTTTATCTTAAGAACCATTTTCTTTTCTTTCTTTTTTATAATTGTTAAAAAGAAAGAGCGTAGCAGGCACCATAGCAGTTTTATGTCAGCCTTGGAGAGAGGGTTACTCTAAGTCCCCTTCATCCTCCATTGGGAGCAAGTTCTGGCACTGGGAGGCCTTTGGCTCCAGGAGATTGCTCTCCACACACACTCTCCTTCTCCTGGCGGCATTGGGTCGCCAAGGAGAGTGAAGGCTGCGCAGGGAGAAGGCAGGATCCACCCTCTGGTGGAGAGAGTCAAGCTATCCCCTCAAAAGGGGACTAGAACTTGGAACTGCAATGTAGAGATGAGTGTGTGTGTGTGCTGGGTGTCCCTTTGGTCTGCAATGGAGGGCAATGGCCCTCTTGAAGCTCCAGCATCCTGAGGAAACACCAAAGGGACCCATGAATCTTCTGCTGGACACACACAAGCCCATTATCCTCAGTAAAAGGGAAAGACAATCTGCCAGCGTCCACACCACTGGACTTTCTCCTGTCATGATGACTCTCCTTCTGGATTGCTAGCCCTATAGCCCACCGCAGGTAAACTCACATTCTCCAGCATTTAAAGGAAAGCACAAAACCCTGAGCAACTTCATGCCACCTCCTTCTGCAGAAGAGTGGCGGCCCACCATGTTCTGAGGGGTACCTCAAATGTGAAGGGGTAAGCATGCTCCCCCAGCTTCTTCATGAGCTTGTCTTGCAGTGGTGTGAGGGTCTTGGGGGCCTGGTCTGCCACAGGCGGGTAAATCTGAGTGGTGAGGACGTACAGATCCTTTCTGAATGTCAATCCAATGACGTCCAGATCATCTCGGCCATAGCGAAACGCACACGTGAGGGTCACGTACACTGGGTCGCCCCAGGGGGCCAAGGGCAACCAGGGAGGGAAGAGGGAACAGCGGAGAGGAGAGAGGAGTGTGGGGAGCAGAGAGAGGCAGTCAGGGAGGGGAAGGGAAGGGAAGGGAAGGGAAGGGAAGGGAAGGGAAGGGAAGGGAAGAGAAGAGAAGAGAAGAGAAGAGAAGAGAAGAGAAGAGAAGAGAAGAGAAGAGAAGAGAAGAGAAGAGTCATGCTTGTTTGACCTATCAGAACATTTCCTAAGCCAGAGAGCAGAAGAGCTATTTTGTCATTACAACAGGATCGCTATTAAAGATGGGAAGACAGGCAGAACTAACCACCTTGAGTACCAGTTCTTGGGGAGATGGTAAGTTACACATGAAGTGGAAAGAGCTGGTTATTTTCCCAGGAAATGGGGATGTTTGTAGCTCTTCCTGTCCACTCCTGCAGGAGACAGGGTGCTGAGCTGGGCAGCCGTTTTAGGTCAGACTCAGAATGAGGGTTTTTCTATGGTGGATGTCACAGACTCACACATCAACAAATACCAGGGGGTGTGTGTCTGTACTGGACTCTTAGCAAACTTGTTTTACTACTTCACTGTATCTCCTATATTTAGAATCCAGAAACAAAAATACTGTAGTTTCCAAAATAAGTGTATGTGTTTTTTGAAATAAGTGTGTAGGTTTTATTCCAAAATAAAAAGCAGCCCCAGAAAGACAGAAGGAGGTGGAGCTGGCTTATCTTCTTGGCTTGGCTGGAGCAGCCTTGAGTGGGTCAAGGGTTCAAGAAAGCTGTTAGCAGGATGCTGCCTCTTTGAAATACTCATGGACTTTGAGGTACCTTGGTGGTTATCTGGTTTTCCCCCAGCCCCAGCCCCACAATGCAGGATCTGATTTGCAGTAGAGTCTTTAAGAGATACGCAGAATTGTATGCAAAGAACGCAGGAGCATTACCTTTCCTGTCCTTCAGGTACTCTGGATCAATCAAGACCACCCCATCTGCAAACAAAGAGAAAAGGAGAAGCCGGTCATCAAAGGTCCATGAGCGAGGAAGACCACAATGTGGAACCCTCCTGGCTTGCAGGACTGTGTGTGGACCATGTATGGGGCTTGGCCTGGAGGGGCCCAGATCCACCCTCGAGGAGCTAGGGAACCCTCACGTTTGTCTTTGGCATTCCTTCAGCCTAAACATCCTAACCAGTCTTTTTTTGATACCTCTTGAGCTTCCAAAGGAAGAAACGTTCCTCTGATCATCTCAGCAAACCTGTGCTTTTGGGACACTCATGTTAATTCAGTCATAGAATCATAGTGTCAGAATAGACCCCAAGGGCCATCCAGTCCAACACCCTGCTATGCAGGAACTCACATCAAAGCATTCTCAACAGATGGCCATCCAGCCTCTGCTTAAAAACCTCCAAAGAAGGAGGAGACTCCACCATACTCTACTGAGGCAGCAACATATCCCACTGCCAAACAGCTCTGACTGTCAGGAAGTTCTTCCTGAGGTTCAGGTGGAATCTCCTTTCCTGCAGCTTGAATCCACTGTTTCTTGTCCCAGTCTCTAGAGCAGCAGAAAAGAATCCTGCTCCCTCCTCGACATGACATCCCTTCAAATATTTAAACAGGGCTATCATGTTCCCTCTTAACCTTCTCTTCTGCAGACTAAACATACTCAGCTCCCGAAGCCGTTCCTCATAGGGCTTCATGGCTTCCAGACCCTTCACCATTTTTGTCACCCTCCTCTGGACATGTTCCAGCTTGTCAATATCCTTCTTGAATTGAGGTGCCCAGAACTGGACACAGTATTCCAAATGGGCCTAACCAATCCAGAATAGAGTAGTACCATTACCACCCTCCATCTAGACACCATATTCCTATTGATGCAACTAAGAATCCTGTTGGCTTTCTTGGCTGCTGCAGTACACTGCTGACTCATGTTCAGCTTGTGATCTACCAAGACTCCTAGATCCCTTTCACACGTACTGCTATCCAACCACGTGCCCCCCATCCTATATTTGTGCATTCCATTTTTTCTGCCTAAGTGTAGGCCTTACATTTCTCTCTGTTGAAATTCCACATATTTACCTGGAGGTAAAAACCAGGGAGCAATGTGATTACTTCCTAGAAAGTACCTGAAGGATTGTGGTCCCACTGTGGATTTTAGGTTACAACAAATGTGAGTAGAAAACAAACACTTTCTCACTGGACCTGGGCAGTTGGTCATTCTTGCTGAGTCTTTCTCAGCCAAAGGAAAGAGGGCCATGCGTCCCTGGAACCTGACAGCAGAGTCCCAAAGTAGGGCCCAGCGATTAGCAGGCCCTGCAGAGAAGTGCACTCAGTTCTGTGCAGACTGGTGAGGACTGCCACAGAGGCAGAGACCCACATGGGGACAGCGGGACAGAGGTCAACCTGTGGGCCTTTCAAGAGCAGCCATTCATGCCGTCAGCTACTTGTTCTTCAGCTGCCACCCCCACCCCCACAGCACTCAAAGCAGAGGCAGTGAGACACAAGGTCAGATGGGACTCTTTCCATGTTTCTGGTGTTCCACTGATGCCTGCCTACACACACCCTCCACCCAGAAGTCCAGCATGCAGGGAGTGGACACTGTTAGAAGGTTTCTTCATGATGTGCTCCTTTGTCATTTGGTTTGCGGGGTGAGCGGGTTCTTTTTAAAATGGAGCCTCCCACCAGCAGCTTGGTGCTAATAGCCACTTCCATCCCCTCGGGGTCCTGGAAGCTCATTTATTCAGCAAAGCCGTCATGTAAATAACACATCACTATTACCCCACTCCCACCCGCTGTTTGCTTTCTGCCGTCTTCAGAGGGATATGTACATTAATGTGGCTGCAGATAAAGGACTCCAGATGATCAGGAATATATTTACTCACCAACAGGTTCCACAGACTCCACGTGGTCCACGAAATCTCTCTTTCCCAGGTAAATGGATAACTAGATGGGCAGGAGAGGAGGGGCACTCACAATTTACTCACAAATTCACTCAGCCCTGCTTCTGGGTTTCTCCCGCCTTGGACCAAACACTGGCTTTGTGTCCCTGGCTTCACTCCCCACTCCCCACCCTGGGCCTCTCCCCACCAAAGGAGAGGCAGTGAGCAGGAGCTAGACAGCTGTCCCAAACAGCCTCCCATCCCCTGGCACATTCACAGGAGTAGTTGCCTTTTGCACCAAATCTGAAGATGAGGGGTTACAAGGACCATTTAAATTGGTAGCACTTCAACACTTTCTTTTGGCTGCTACAGTGTCGCTGCCTCTCAATTTGCTAGGTCTGCCCGGTGCTTCTGAACAGTGAAGAACACCTCCCTCCCCCACAGCTATGAAGCCCCCTGCTCCTGGTACAAGGGGGGAAATAGCCAAAAATAATGAAGAGAGGGTTTGGAGAACACACACTCCTCATTAATGTTCCCAACCTGGGTTCAGAATACCCAGATTCCTGGCAAAGCGAGAAAAATGGCTGTATGGAGCAGCCCCTGATGAACACTCGCAGACAAAATCTTGTGGTGCCTGCAACACACACAGGCCAAGGGACCTCGGAATGGGTCTCCCTGTCAGTCCCCAACCAGTTTCTGGGCCTAAAGAGCAAGTGGATTGGCCACTTTTTAATTCTATCATCATCATCATCATCATCATCATCATCATCATCATCATCATCATCACGGATAAAAGGTCCATGGAAGATGCATAATAACCAGAGCTCAACAAGTGACCTTTCCCTCAGGCCTGAAGCAGTATTTCCAGCCCTTCTGCATTATTATTATGATAAGGTATCTGTGTAGCGCATTGTCTTCTTACCTTCCCATTGGGGCAGGTCTTCTTATACACTCTGCCAAGAAAAACAGAGGGTAGGAGGGGAAAGACTTAGAGAAGACTTATAGGCTACACATGCACACATATTGCTAACACGCCTTATGGAGAATGCAAGGCAGAAATGCCAGCTGGGCGCTGTCGGAGATAGCAGAAGCCCTGTGCCCACACTAATGGGCATGCATGTCCTTGCCGTACTGGGCTGGTGTTTCTGCTCTGCCAGCACAACAGGTGAAAGAGGGTGAAGATATGGGCAGGACAGGGAACAGGTTTATTCCAAATCCTGCCCTGCCACAGACCTTGAGCACTCTTCCAGGAAAGGTGGAAATGTGTGCTGGTCAGAGAGCTGGGTCAGAGGAAGCTCCTTCCACTCCACACAATGGAGAAGAAGCAAACATATTAATCACACACACACACACACACACACACACACACACACACAGAGTCTCCCATCATGCCCCATCACTGCAATGGAGCAGAAGATAGGGTGTCGCTCTACTCCCAGCTGCAGCACTACATACTGCTGTCTGGACAGTGGGCCACCAGCCCAGTTCCATATGGACAGGGATCCAGGGCAGAGCCCAGAATATGGAGATGTTGTCCAAGCCAAATAATTCTGCTTTTCCAAGCCCAGGCATATAGAAATGAAACACAATCCCAAGAGCCCTGGGCTAGGATGCTGTGGGTGGCATACACTGGTGCACTCTCTCTCTCCCCCTCCCCCTCTCTCTTTCACACACACACACACGCACACTCTCCCCTTTCTCTCACCCCCTCTCTTAGCCATGTAGATGGAGACAGCAGATCTGGTGGGCCTCTGTCTTCCTCTCTCTGCCAAGAATGTCTTTCCTCTAAGCAAAAGTTTCTCCTCGCTGAAAACTAAGGTAAGCAGGATTCCCAAAGCCATCTTCTGCATTTCTTTCCTGCCCTGAGGCCTCACAGAGCCCCTTCTCCCTGCTGCTGGATCCTCTGCCAGCACAGACCTCCTGGGGCAGGGAGAGGAGAGGGCTGCAGCTGTGGGGTCTGCAGGGGCCACGTGAGGGGCTTCCCTGTCCTGCTCTCCTTAGTAGATGACCTCCTGGCTCACGTGAAGGGCTCAGCCTCAGATCCATCCCTCAAGGCCGGAAGCCGTTCATTTTGGTGCACGGTGGATCTGGTGGATCTGTACGTGACTTGTGACCTAAGCACGATTGAAGTAAGCTGGGCTTAACTTCTGTGCCACACCATGTAACCAAGGCACGTGCTTTTCAGCCTGGCACATTCCTCAGGACTCTGTTAGGCCTAATCCTCTTCTTCAGCATTTCATTTCCTCAGCCTAATTTTCTAGCTATCCCAATCGTCCCACTAGAACAAAATCATTTAAAATTATGACTACTGAGATTACTTTTTTTTTCTTTTATAGAATTGCTACCAGAATTCTCAGACTGTGAAAGCTGCTGGCTTCTCTTTAAACATTTGTTAGGCTGTGTTTGCTCAGCCCCCAGGTGGGCTCTGGAGAGATACTTATGTAGGAGAAAGGTCCCCGAACGATCTTGCCCTAACAGAAAGGGGTGTGTGACCTGAGCACCGGGAAACCCAGTCAGCCGCCAGCAGGAGCCCAGGCACCCAAGGGAGGCACACACCCGCCACGCCACGCGCGCTCGGGGGCCCAGAGGGTGGTCCTGAAGGGAGCTCTCGGGGCAGAAGCGCAAGAGGAGAAAAAGAGCAAAGACCTACTTGGCTCCCTCGGCCATCGTCCCTCAGCGCAGCGGCAGGAACTCTGCAGAAGAAGCAAGAGAAGGCACGGCCTGGGTTAGATGGCGGGGACGGCCGGAGGAAGGAGGAAAACGGCCAGGCTCTTGGCGAGGACTCTCCCGCTCCAGGACCTGGCTGCCCACGGCCACTGCTGGCCTCCTCTTTCCCCGCTCCCCCTTCTCCTCCTTCTCCCGGTAGGCATGTCGCAAGCGGCTTCCTCGCGCGGCGGCTCCAGGTGGCCTTTGGCCCGGGGTCCCATCGGCCCTTTTCCTGCCCCTGAGGAGTCTCTCAAGTGCCCCCCGGCGCCCCATCAGAAGCGCGGATCTCCCCCCCCCCGGGGCCGCGGTCGGATCCGAGCTCTACTGCCCTGTGGGAGAGTGACGCGCCTCTCCGGCACACGGTCACCCGGGACAGTTGCCCCGCTTCGGGTGAGAAGCGCGCGGCCAGGGCAGGCGGAGTTCTCACGTATACCTCTGTCTGGGCTGCGCTTGGGGTCCTGCGCCTCTTTCCCCACTACCTCCAGGAACGTTTCCTAAGAGGAGAGGGAACTCCGCTT
Source organism: Iguana delicatissima (assembly GCA_948472985.1). Lineage (NCBI taxonomy): Eukaryota > Metazoa > Chordata > Lepidosauria > Squamata > Iguanidae > Iguana > Iguana delicatissima. Next base: position 21,930 of record CAOKZL010002029.1, read on the forward strand.
TTCTGCAGCCCCTCTTTCCTCCGTCGGAAGAGGGGGGCGCAGCAAGAAAACTCCTCGCAAAGAACACCCTCCCCAGAGGCGGCTCCCCATTGACACGATCATCCCTGCGGCGTCTGCGTGAACCTGAGCGCCCCGTCTGAGCATGGCGTGAACCCGCGAGTCTCCGCGGGCTAATCGGCCCCTTTTCGGGCAGCTTAACGGCGATGAGGCGGCTCAGGAGCTTCTTAGAGGGAAGCGGCCCTTCTGCCTTGACCTCGGCAGACCCGCCTACGCCACGTGGGACGTACAGGGAGGCTAAGCCCGCTGCGGAGAAATGTTGAAAGGGGATCAGATGACCTGAACCCCGGAAAAGCAGGGGCAGGGGGTGCCGAGCCCCCAGGGCTCAGCTGCTGGGCATCAGCCTCTCCTCGAAATGATCAGGCAAATTGGTCCGCCGAGACTCTGGTTGACTACTGTGGATCTCCTCGAGAATTACAGGGTCAGTCAGAAATCTATCAAACGAGTAAGCACGCACAAAACTACTGAGGCAGCCGTGGTGAATGAGCCACCCCAGGACAGCCGCTACCGGCAAGAGAGAGAGGGTGGGCGGGTGAAGGAGCGCGAGAGGCCCACGACCTTGCCGTGGCATGCCCCCTCGGGCCAACAGCGGCTGCGAGGACCAGAACAACCGCTTTCACGTTCAGGTTCGCCCTCAGGGGGTGACTCCCAGCAGTCTCTTTCGCAACCTGCCCGCCCTGGTCATCCTCTGGACAGCTCAAGGGTGGGGTACTAGGGTTCTCACCCACCGCAGAGGCCACACCGGCGGCCAAAGGCGCGGCTGTGGGGAGTAGCTGCCTAACCACCCTGCAGGCTCGGTGGTCCTTTGGGGAAGAGGGTGGAGCGCCTTCTGAAAGAGGCTGCTGAAGACCGTCACCCCAGGAGCCAAAGTCTGGATGCTGTCCGACTGGGACCAACAGAAGGGAAGGGCTGCCCACGGGATAGGGGTCTTCCGGTCGTGTCTGGCCCCCCACCTCATTGAGGGCTGAATGAGTCTGGCTCTACCAACGTTTGAAACGGTCTCCTCCGCGCTTTCTGCGGCCCAGGACTGTCCCCACTGCCACGTTCCTGGAGTGCCTTCTCGGCCTGCTACGGTGCCTCCTCACTGGGGCTGTTCTGCAGAATCGGCTCCCGCCCTCACACCAGATAGAATCAGAAGTGCCCTACCTGCACCGCTCTGGGTACACGTGTGGTTCGTAGCGGATGCCGGGAGGCTCCCAAATCTTGTGCCCAGGCCTCTTATACTGCCTACTGGCCCCTCCTCCTCAGGAGTGGCTCGTTCCCAATTGTTGTGTAAAGAGTCTGAGTGTGTGTGTTGATCTGTGCTTATTGAAGGTAGAGTATTTTGAGGCGAATCCTATTAGCCTCTTAGTTGCCTTGTCCTCTGGTTGAGTAAGAAGAGGCAGAGCCCTAACTGTTGCTTCCCGTGGCAGCCTGTCTGGAGAAAGAAGATTACACAGATTGATAAAGCGGCTCAAGGGGGGAGCGATTAGCAGGGCCGCTTTGCTCTTGCGCCGCCGCCGCCGCCGCCGCCGACAGACTCTTCCTTCCTGCTTTCCTTCCTTCTTTCCTTCCCTGCGGCCTGGACGCTCCCTGGGGGACTCTCGGGCAGCCCTCTCCCCACCCCACCCCCGTGTGCAAGTGGACTGGGGCTCCAGGAGACACAGCAGCCACAACACAATTTCAAGCGGCCAAAAGATTTGCAACGGTGGCCAGTGAAGCGGGGGGGGGAGCGTCAAGGGAGGGAGACGGGAACCCCGGAAACGGGGGATCTCAGCCAACATCCACAATATTCTTCAGGTAGCGCGTACTCATCTGGATCACCCCCAGTACTTCTTCAGTAGTGGGCAAAACTCAAATCAATGCAAAATGGAGAGAAGGGCTAGATTTTTTAAAAAAGAGGTGCTGGCTCTCTCTGCCTCTCTCTCTCTCTCTCTCTCTCTCTGTCTCTCTCTCACACACACACAGGTGTACACATCCCTCTGACACTTTTGCACCAAAAAGGCGCAGCAGATGTGCTAATCCAAAAGAAGCCGATGGAGCATAAGAGGCACATCACCAACACATTTCTCAATTCCCATCCAGATTACGCTCCAGAAGTAAACCAATCCCCCCTCAGTCCATTCTCCTTGCTTCCACACATTCCATACGGGGCGAAGCATTCGAGGAGTCGCTCTCCCTGGTGGTTGGTGGGGCGCGCCTGGGCCAGGAAGGGGGGCAGAAGGAAGGGGGGAGGGACAGGGGGCAGGAGGAGGAGGAGGAGGAGGAGGAGGAGGAGGAGGAGGGGGAGAGGCAGGGTGGGTGGAAAAATGGGGGGAAGCAGCAGGGAGGAGGCCAGCAGCGGGTATCTGGAAAGGGGAGTTTAGACGGGAGCTGTTACCGAGTGGCGTTTTTATTTACCGTATTTGTAAAGTATTTTAATTTAATTATGTTTTAATCTTATAACTTTAGAACACTGTTTCAAAGTTATAACTTACCCTGTTTTCATTTGCATTTAGCTTTATTCTACCTAGATTGACCCTCCTTCAAAGTCCACTTCAATGTTTTGAGCCATTTTTGGTTCCAGTTCTGGGAGAAAGGTGGAATTTGAATTTAAGAGTAAAAGGTGTGTGCGTGTGTCCGTATGAGCAAACAGACAGATAGACAGCAAGTGGGAAAGGACAGCAGCGCTGTCTGTCTGTCTCTTTCTTTCTTTCTTTCTTTCTTTCTTTCTTTCTTTCTTTTAAAAAAGAAGAAAAACAAACAAACAGGAGGGCCGGGGGGGGGGCTGGCTCTCCTCAGTGTTGCCAAGTTGCATGGAATCAATATTGCTTTTGGTAGTGGGGGAGAGGTGATGTCACTTATTAAAAAATGATACTACTAGCTTTCTTAAATATTTTTTTACATCCTTTTTCGAAACTATATTTTGGGGAGTCATTTGAGGGATCCTTTTTGTATTTTGAGTGATTTTTTTCCTAAAAAGTTTGAAAGGAAATGGGTTAGTCACAGGTTGGATGGTGAGTAAGGAACAGATGATCGCCAGTTTTTGCGGGGGGGCGCTCCTGCTGCCCACCCGCCCTGGAGAGATCTGGCCGCCGGAGCGCCGCGGCTCTCGCCTCGCCCCCGGCCGGCGCCGCTCGCCCCCACCCCTTCTCCTCCCGCTCCTCCCGTGCCCCCTTCCCGCTCCTCTGGGGCCCCTGAGATGAGCGCCGGCATCTTTCAGCTGGCAGAGCACACGTTGCCCGGTGCTGGGATTCTTGATCGCATAATTGCTCCTGCAAGAGCCGCTTAGAATCATAAGATTAGCCGTGGCTATTTCTGTTGGGGTCAAGGGAGCAATGACCTTTACATTTATTTCACTTTTGGAAAAATCCAGCCAGTCATTTAATTTGGACCCTTGAGATGAGCTCGGAAAAGAATAGACAAGCAAAAGGAAGATCTTTTAATGAAGCTTCAGATGCTGTGAGTACACCCTATGACAACTCTCTCAAGGTCCTCCAGAGGAGATTGGTTCGTTTTTCTTTGGGTCTGAAAAATTAGGAAAGTACCGTCTGGGTTTTCCGTTGGTCTGATGCCACGTGGATGGCCGCTCAGAGGAACTGAATTTGCAAAATGTTCGGAGCTCGGTTTTGATTCAGGACAAGAACAGTCGAGAAGTATGAAAGAACGGGCTCATGTTAAGACACTCTGCGATTTCTCTTTCAATGATTGGGGTGGGATGTCTCCCTTTCGCCTCCCCTCTCTCACCCATCACAAGCTCTCTCCCAGCAGTTGGGGTGAGGATGAGAAATAATTGTATTTTCCAAAGTCCTTAGACGCTTTTGCAAGTAATGTCTGTTTGACTCCTCAATAAATTCATAAATACATCTACAAGAATGAACGACCAGAAGGATCTTTTTTCACTGGGAGGGTCCGGCGGGAGAGCAAGAGGGTGGTGGGCCCCCCGTCATCACCGTCGTCGTCGTCGTCGTCGTCATTTTTGCCGCAGCTGATGAGGGCAGGGACCGCCGGCGGGGCTCAGCTTGATCTCTCCCTCTTTGCCGGAGAAGGAAGGGGTCCTGCTTTCCGCCGCCCGCCCCAGCAACGTTGCTCGGCACCGCCCCCTTCCCGACAGCAACCAGAGGCGGGAGTCCCTCGCCCAGCCGGCGCCCGGCGGCGCGGAGGCTGATCGCTCACCCCGTTACTGCTTCCACCGGGGCAAGCGTGGGAGGGGCTGTGGGCGAGAGGAGGGATGATTCTCGCGGCGGCCCCCCTGCTCTAGGGGGGAAGGTGGGATCCGCCGAAGGGACTCTGGGTTTTTCCGAAGCTCGGTTGGAGGAAGAGGAGAGCGGAAGCAAAAGCGCCTGCCTAAAAGGGGGGGGGCAGCTAAGGTCAGCCGGCGCAGCCCTCGGCACTTTTGTCCCAAGATGCCGGGGGAGGTGTGTGCGTATGAGGATCGAGCGAAGGGCTTCGGAGCCTCTCTCCTTCTCCAGCGCTTCGCCTGTTGCCTCGCCTGCCTTTCTGTGGCCGGCGGAAGCAGACGATGTCCGCTGAGGGCGGGCCGGACCAGGCCGCCGGAGAGAGACCCTGCTCGCGGCGGCGGCGGCGGCGGCGGGAGGGGACTCGGGGGAGCGAGGGGCCCAGCCTCGGAGGGGCGGCTGCAGGCCGACCGGACCAGCCCGGGACAGCTGCCCGTGAGCGAACCCCGGACTGGGCCGGGAAGGAGCGGGAGCCGGAGCGAACGGGGACTGGTTTTGTAGGCGTGCAGGAGGGAGGGCAAAGCGGGGGGTTTCGGGAGGGAAACCGGGCGGGCCTTCGGCAGATGGGAGTGGAGGTCTCATCCTCCAGCACAAATGGAAGCACAAATGAGGTCTGGCTGTAGGTAGCCCCCTTCTCCTCAGGCAGTTAACCGTGGGCGGGGGTGGCTTCCTCAGTTCGTGCAGAAGCAAAGGCCTGGTGCGGGGTTCGAGTTCAGTCTGAGGAAAGCCCTCTTTCCGCACCTGCGAGGGAAGCGCCCCGGCTTTGGGCTCTCCTTGCGGCCACCTCCCGCGATTCCCGAGGCGACAGATGGTACCTGTCGCTCATCCGTAATTAATTGAACTCCGTTGGCGATCATCTTAATACGTCCCTAATAAGCTTTTCCCGGGGAACCCAGGCTGCAGCCTTGTAGCCCCACGTAGCCCCAGTCGTTCTCCCTCCCTCCTTCTCTCTCTGACGCGCGCAGAGCCGCTTTACGTAAGGGTTTCCCGCAGCCGCCAATCTGTTTACCTCCAGAGGAGGAGAGCGCGGACCCCGCGATTCACGGCGGCGGGAAACACCCCCCCAGCAACCCGCGCCCCCTCCCCCCGTGGAGAGTCAGCGCCCCTCCTGCCTCGGGAACTGAAGCCTTGTGAGGCGGCCCGCGAGGGTTTGAAAAAGCTGCCCACGGGAGGGGCGCCTTCGGGAGGAGGGGGCACGGAGGCCAGGAGAGGAGAACCCACCCGCTCCTCGGCAGGGAAAGCAGCGGGAGAAAGCCGCGGGGTGGGGTCGTCGGAACCTCTGCCTGACACACCCCACCGGCCACTCGCCCGCGCCCGCGCCCAGGCGGTCCTCCCAAGGCCGGTGCAAGGGCTAAAGGCAAACCTCGCCGGGCGGGCCTTGGATCCGAGTAGAACCGGGCCGGCCGGCGGGCGGAGGTTGAGAATGCTCCCCCGCCGGGGAGGCCCGGCTGCTCTTCTCCAGGCCGGCCTCAAGGTGGAAGCACGCACCCTCTCTTCGCGGAAAGCGCGGGGTCTCCTATTGCGGCGGCAGGCTCGCCCGGTGCGTGAATGTGTGCGTGGGTGCGTGCGTGCAAGAAGGAAGCCATCCAGATACGCTGAGCTACTCTCTCACGGGGATATCTCATTTTTCCTGTACACAAAAACTCAAAAATTGACATAGCCTTTGCTTTTTGTTTTCTTTCCAAACTGGTATAATAAGATCTTTGCCCTGCTGGGTATCACATTGAGCATTTCCGTTATTTAGAATTCTTTGGAAGCTGTAGCATATAAATTATAGTGCAAAGGAGAACTCCAGCTAGAGGTTTTAAGCAAACAAGCAAGCAAGCAAACTGGGGCAGTTGTTTGGGCACTACAAGGAACTTCTTCTCAATGAAAGAGGTTTGGCGTAATGGGAGCAACTGCTCGGAGGGGCAGGGCCTCCTTCTCTGGGCATCTTCAAAAAGAGGCCGGACAGGGACTCTCTGGGGACGCTTTCGCTGGAGGTCCGGCACTGAAGAGGGGGCAGGACCTGGTGCCCCCTAGGGCCGCTTCCGGCTCTGGGATCCTATGCCTCCCTGACTACTCACACCCAGAAGTCCAGGGAGGCTGTGATGAGATCAAGGACGAAAGCTGGTTTCTCTCACAAGCGGCTGGGCCGTTGTGCTCTCACCTCGGCCGGTTGCTCAAAAGCCTCCCTCTTGCCAGGCTGGGAAATGGGCTCAAAGACAGGTCTGTGCTGGTTAGGAGAAGGCTCTGGTGACCGTAGGTCGGATGTCACCTTCAGGGATTTTGCGGAAAGGGCCAGTTGTGGGAGGGGGTTGATCTCCCCCCGCTCTTTGTCTCCCACCCCTCCTTAGCCCTTGGCCTTCCTGGAATGCCCGTGGAGCACCTCACCTGGTTCCGGACGGCACAGACTTGAGACAGAGCGGCTTGGACAGATGCTCATCTGCGCACATCCCGCCCCTCCGCACCGTGGCCAAGGGCTGGGGAGGAGGGAGGCCAGAGGGTGCCAGAGAGCAGAGACTAGCCGATTGTGGCCGTCTGGACTGGGGCTATGGCCCAACCACAGCCAGGTGGCCCAGCCCGGGTCCAGGAAGGTGGATGAGCCACCTCAGAGGAGAGCTCTGACCGGGTAGCTTCTGGGTGGTGGCGGTCCTGCCCCTCCACCCGCTCCCCTCCCCCTCTGTCTGTGCCGTTTGATGTGCAAAGGGCGCCACTCTCTGCACGCAGAGGAGAGGAAGGGAGGAGGGAGAGAGGCAGCCAGGTAGTCTCCTGAGGACTCCCCGGCATGTTGGGAAATGATAGACTAAAACTATTAGGATTCAGCCTTCATTTAGCAGAGTAACACAGAGAAACGTTTAAAAGCTTGTTAGATGACTTGTGACTTCACACCGGCTGATTCAATAATACACAAACACAGGTAGCTTTGAATAAAAGGCTTAAATACTTTACTAATGGCTTCTTCATTCACATCTGTATTGAGAGAGCCTGCTACCTGTCTAACTATTGAATAGGAGATTCTTCCGTTTAACTCACCATCCTACTGGATGGAGACTCGAAGCATAGGAAGAGTTCAGGGAAAGGCAGCCATTGAGAACAAAAGAAAAGAGATCAGAGAGAGGAGGGGTCTTAACTTTTATAAGACCGATGTCCCAAGCACAGTCCTGGGTCACATGATCTGATCACCTGAGAACCAAAGGTATTTATGATCATGCAATAAAAAACAGAAAAAGGCAAATGGAAAAGATCTGGCATGCAGGAACAAAGGGAGCCCTATCTGGCTATTTACCCACTTGTTCTGACAAGATGGGGGAAAGAGAGAATGCTGAGATTTTTCCAACACGACAGAGCGTGCACACGTACACACTCACACAGAGGAGCGGCTCCCCTGAGGCTCTTTCCGGAGAGTGTGGAAGCAGCTGATGGATGGAGGCAGAAGGTGAGAAGGAGATGGGTGGCAGATGTGGAGGGGAACTGTGTGCCCCTGCATGGGCAGGGGGAGGCAAATCCCTCTGGACAAGGAGAAGGGAGCAAAGGGACATCCCTGTGGACCTCGCCTGGACTGTAGATGCTGGGCTGAGGGAGAGAGGGGAAACCTTCAGTGCTGTCTTGAACTTGGCTGCTTCCCAGTTGTTCACCCCTCTACACCTTAGGACTTTGGCCGCAAAGGCTGCTGCTGCTGCAGGCTTGAGGAGGGGCCTTGGTGCTCCCTTCGTCGCCATTTGCCACTTGAGGCCCAGTGAAAGCCCACGTATCAGCCTGTCTCCGCTCCTTCTCTTCTGCCACTGCTGGAACTGTTTGGAAAGGGTGGCAGTGGGAGCTGCAGGAAGCCTGGGGACCGTGGTGTGTGTATGTGTGTGCGTGTATACGTGTACAGGGCTTCCCTGGCTTAGGTGCCCAACAGGTGCCTTCCCTGCCCCCTCTTCCCTGTGGAATTGCGCCCTTCCTCCCAAAGCGTGATTTCTTGCCCCTTCCAAAGGGACGGAGTGGGCGGGAGGATGACTTTATGGCTTTATTAGCGGATGAGTTTATTAGTGGTGGGGAATCTCTCCTCCTTAGAGATGAGCGCAAGAGGCCTGTCTGCCATCTTCCATCTTTCACAGAAACTCCCACGCAGGAAGACTGGCCGGGTTTCTCTGCCACGGATGGGGCTGCAGAAAGTTTTGAGGCACAAAGTGGTTCCAGGCTGCTGGCTCTCTTCACCTCGAGTCGTGGACCCCTTGGCGCCCAGGGGAGAGGCCGGGGAGGGGGCCGCGGTGGTCTGGCTGAGTGCACAATGTCTCCGACTGGCCGACTCTGAGTCCTTCCCTCCCTCCAGCCAGGGAAGAGAAGAAAGCAAGGAGGTACAAAGGAGCAACCCTGAACCCCCTTCCCTCTGCCTGATCGTGGGGCTGGAAAGAAAGAGCCAATGGAAGACCAGTGGAGCCTGCTGCAGAGCGGCCCTGCTCGGCAACTGCGGTATGGTGGCCATTCCTGATTCAAGGTGCCTTTCATGGCTCTTGGGACTCTGTCTATAAGAACTGAAGCTTGTGCACATTGGCATCAACATTTCGGGGGGGCAGAGGGGGCAGAGAGGGAGGGGTGGCACAGAGAGGCAAGCCTAGGACCAGGGCAGGGGAGATGGTGGGTTGGGCATGGTGGAGGAAGGCCAAAGGGCAGGTAGCGGCCCACGCAGGTGGCAAGCCCGCCATACCTGCCAAGCTCCTTTGGCAGAAGGGATTCAGGTCTGTCAGGCTGAGGCTGGACTCCTTGCCTGTCAGCGGGGGAGGGTGTTGCAGCCAAAGGTTAAAGCAGGTTCCTCTTCCCTGAGGTGGTGGGTTGTGGTCACGGGAGGCCAGGGTTGAAGGGCTGGAAATCTTACACGGCTGCCCTGGTGGCAGGAGGGCTGCAGGTCTGCCAGCAGAGCATGGGGGGCATCCTTGGCTTTGGGGTCCTGCATCTGCCCCCCCCCCCGTTCCAGCCTTGTTGGATCCTCAGGAAAGGGTGGCAAGGAAACCCTCGGTCAGCTTGGCTTTTGAACACAGAACTCCCAGCCCTTTCAGCACCCTCTCCATCCCAGATTTAATTACATGGTTATAATTATTCTTTGCTGCTACTGCTGTTGCTGCATCATTCTTTTGTCAATATTTGGTCAAGAGCTGTCTGGTGCTACCTAGATCCAAAGAAAGATGTTATATGATTCTGCCATAAACCTCAGCAACCGTTTCCCTCCTGGAATTTCTGGGCACAGTTTGCCTCTTTCGTGGGGAGGGAGCTCTGGCCCCCTGCCACTGTGTAAGGGTTGTTTTCTCACACATGTGGAAGCAGAGCCTCCTTGGGAGCAGGTGGGAGTGCCAGGGGAGGGTCACCAAGACCCCCTCTGTTCTCTGTGGAGGGTCTGCTGAGAGACCCCCTGGCTCCAATGGCAATGCTCTGGCCAGCTCACTCCCTCTTTCTCCCTAGAATCATAGAATCATAGAAATGTACAGTTAGAAGAGACCACACGGGCCATCCAGTCCAACCCCCTGCCATGTAGGAACACCCTCAAAGCACTCCCAACAGATGGTCATCCAGTCTCTGCTTAAAAACCTCCAAAGGAGGAGATTCCACCACACTCAGAGGCAGCATATTCCACTGCCGGACAGCCCTGACCATCAGGAAGTTCTTCCTGAGATTCAGGTGGAATCTCCTTTCCTGCAGCTTGAATCCATTGCTCCTTGTCCTGGTCTCTGGAGCAGCAGAAAGCAAGCTCTCTCCTTCCTCTACATGGCATCCCTTCAAATATTTAAACATGGCTATCATGTCCCCTCTTAACCTTCTCTTCTGCAGACTAAACATACCCAGCTCTCTAAGTCTATTCCCATAGGGCATGGCTTCCAGGCCCCTCAGCATTTTGGTTGCCCTGTTCTGGACTTGCTCCAGCTTCACCATGTCCTTCTTGCATTGGGGTGCCCAGAACTGGACACAGTATTCAAGATGAGGTCTAACCAAAGCAGAGTAGAGTGGTACCAGTACCTCCCTCAATCTGCCATACTCCTACTGATGCAGCTGAGAATTGCATTGGCTTTCTTGGCTGCTGCATCACACTGCTGACTCATGTTCAGCTCGTGATCTATGAAGACTCCTAGATCCCTTTCACACGTACTGCTATCCAGCCACGTGTCCCCCATCCTATATTTCTGTATTCCAGTTTTTCTACCTAAGTGTAGGACCTTACACTTCTCTCTGTTGAATTTCATTTTGTTAGCCGTGGCCCAGCTATCCAATCTATCCAGGTCATTTTGAATTCTGATCCTGTCCTCTGGCGTATTAGCAACCCCTCCCAATTTGGTGTCATCTGCAGATTTGATGAGCATGCCCTCTATTCCTTCATCCAAGCCACTGATAAAAATATTGAACAGCACTGGGCCCAGGACAGAACCCTGTGGCACCCCACTTGTCACTTCTCTCCAGGATGAAAAGCAGCCATTCGTGATCACCCTTTGGGTTCAGTCGGTCAACCAGTTACAAATTCAACTAACAGTAGCCCTGTCCAGCCCGCATTTTACTAGTTTCTTTGCAAGAACGTGTTGGGAAAATTCCAGCATTCTCTCTCCATCCCCCATCTTGTTGTTAGAACAAGTGGGCATAGTTAGTATAGGGCCACCTTTCTGTTTTGCATGCCAGAACTCCACCTTTCGTCTTCCTGTGTTCAGGTGATCAGATCATGTGACCCAGGACAGTTGCTTGGGTCGTCGGTCCCATAAAAGAATGAGACCTCTCTCTCTCTTCCTCTCTCTCTTTGAACTCTTCGCTTGCTCCTCTCTGACCATGCTTCGCGTCTCCATCAGAAGATAGTGAGTTAGACCGAAGCTACCTCTATTCTTAGCTAGCTAGGCAGTAGGATCTCCAATACATGTGTAGATGTAGAATTCATTAGTAAAGTCTTCTAAGTTTGTAATCTGAAGCTGCCTGTGTTTGTTTTATTTCTTCAGTCAGTCTGAGATCAGGTCATAGACAAAACTGGACACGTTTCTTCTGCTACTCTGCTAATTGAGGCTGAATCCTCACAGTTTTAGCTTCAATAGAATTTCCCAAATAGGGCTAACACTCTGGGAAACTCTAATTTCCAACATTTTTTGGGTTATGGGCCCAGACTCCAGTGCTTTGTCTGATAACCACGTGGTCACGTGGCCCTGGAGACTGACTGCTTAAACAATAGAAGATTAAGAAAAGATGGCTTCAGCTCATTCTAACCCATTTCTTACTACTGAAAAGTTAAATGGGAGTAATTACCAAACCTGGTCACGGAATATGCAAATGCAATTAACTACAATGGGACTATTTAATGCTGTGAAAGGACAGCGGCCCACAGAAAGTGGTGCAAAACAAGAACAATTTGACTGGGAGGATGAGAGAGCAGCAGCTTATATTTGCCTAGCAATTGATTCAAGCATTATTTACCATATCAGAGATTTGAAAAGTGTTAAAGAAATATGGGAAAAACTGAAGAAATTATTTGATTCTCCCAGTATTGCAAATCAAAGTGGTCATGGGGAACTTTGCCAAAGGCCTTACTGAAATCGAGATATGCTACAACCACAGCATTCCCTTCATCTATCAAGCTAGTAACTCTATCATAAAAAGAGATAAGATTAGTCTGGCATGACTTATTTTTGAGAAATCCATGTTGACTTCTCGTGATTACCGCCTTGCTTTCTAAGTGATTAGAAACTGACTGCTTAATGATCTGCTCCAGGATCTTTCTGGGTACTGATGTCAGGCTGACTGGGCGATAATTATTTGGGTCCTCTTTTTTTCCCTTCTTGAAGATGGGGACAACATTTGCTCTCTTCCAGTCTGCTGGAACTTCCCCTGTCCTCCAAGATTTCTCAAAGATTGTAGCAAGCGGTTTCGAAATGACCTCTGCCAGCTCTTTTAATGTCCTAGGATGCAGTTCATCTGGCCCTGGAGACTTGAATTCATCCAGTGTGGTCAGGTATTCCTGTACCACTCCTCTACCTATTACGTGCCTCATTTCCCCTGCTTCCTCACCCGCTCCCCAACTGCCAGGTTGAGTGCTTGTATCCTTCTGGGAAAAAATTGAGACAAAGAAGGTGTTAAGTAGTTCTGCCTTTTCTCTCCCCCCTGTGAGTAATTCACCATCTTCTCTGCGCAGCGACCCTGTCGTCTCCTTCTTTTTCCTTTTGCTGCGGACGTATTTAAAAAAGCCCTTTTTATTGTTTTTAATGTCTCTGGCCAGCCTAAGTTCGTTCTGTGCTTTAGCCTTTCTGACCTCCTCCCTACATCTCCGGGCCACTTGCTTAAATTCTTCTTTGGTGGTTTCCCCCTTCTTCCATTTCCTATACATGTTTCTCTTAACACTTAGCTCAGCTAAGAGTTCTTTAGTCAACCATTCTGGTTTCCTCAGATGCCTTCCATTTTTCCTCCTTATTGGCACAGTTTTAGACTGTGCCTTCAGTATCTCCTTTTTAAGGAACTCCCATGCCTCCTGAACTCCTTTCTCTTTCACTATTCTTGACCATGGAATTCCAGCCAGCAGCTCCCTAAGTTTACAGAAATCTGCTTTTTAAAAATCTAAGATGAGTGTCTGGCTACCCTTCTCTTCTCCTTCCCACTGAATGCCAAATTTCAATAGGGCATGGTCACTCCCCCCTAAAGATCCAACCACTTCTACCTCATTAACAAAGTCATCCCTGTTGTCAGGATCAGATCTCGAATATTTGACCCCCTTGTGGCCTCTTCCACCTTCTGGACCATGAAGTTGTCTGCAAGACAAGCAAGAAACTTGCTGGACCTTGCTGTCTTGGCAGAGTTTGACTGCCAGCATATATCTGAGTAATTGAAATCTCCCATTATTACTGTATCTCTCCTCCTTGAATATGCAGTCATTTGGTTGAGGAAGGCATCATCAAACTCCTCAGCCTGGGTTGGAGGTCTGTAGTAAACCCCCACCAGAATATCCCTATTGTTTCTCGCTCCCTTAATTCTTACCCAAATGCTCTCGACTTGGCTTACTGGATTTAAGTCAAGGATCTCTTCACAGGTGAAAACATCCTTGACATACAAGGCTACTCCTCCTCCTTTCTTGTTTGGTCTATTTTTACAAAATAGGCTATACCTCTCTATTTATTTATTTTGTTGTACTAGGAGTCCAAGTTCATCCTGCTTGTTTCCCATACTCCATGCATTAGTGTAGAGACACTTAAGTCCCCGGGCCCTTCCTGCAAGTCCTGTACTATTGTTTCTACTCCTTCCGCCATTGGCAGCTTGTACTACTTGTCCAGTATTATTTGGGCCTTTCCCCCCTGCACTCCCCGAGTCCTTGCCCTGAATAATATTGTCTCCCTCCCCAGCGGAACTTAGTTTAAAGACCTCTTAATCTTCCTTGCAAGACTGTTTGCAAAAACATTCCTGCCAAGTTTCGTGAGGTGCAGCCCATCCCTTGCCAGAAGCCTACGTTCATGGAAATTCAGGCCATGTTCCAAAAACCCAAAACCCAAGGGCCTCTGAGTTATTCCACCGTCCTCTTGCGACAAGATACTGCTTCCTGAGGTCACCCGCAAGAGAAGATGGGAGAGGCAATGGTGTGTGCGTGTGCTGGAGGGGGCTGCTTGGATGCCCACCTCTCCATCCCAATCTGGAGATTTTCAGGGGCATTTTCAAGGACTGGAGTCCATGTGTGATCTCATTTGTTTATACTGCCTGACTTTTGCAGAGGATCTGGTCAGTGCGTTTTCCTGTATTCTCAGCTCTGGGGTCTTCTGCTTCCTCCTTCTGGATCCACCTTGGACATATCCATCCCACACCATCATGGAGTTTGGGGACGGATAGAAGAGGTGCTGTCCGCTTCTGGCGCAGCTCTGAAGAGCAAGGCATCTGTGCTAGCGGGGTTGGCTTTGTGTCCACTCGTTGGCAACCTTGAAAGAAACACCAGGTGGCCACGCTTGGGCTCAGCCATTCGTTCTGAAGAGGTGCTAGGGTGGAAGCGCAGCTCCTTCCCTCCGGTTTTTACCACGATAGATTTTTGTGGAATTGTACGAACAAAGGAGCCTGGCAATGTTGGTCTGTTCAGCCTAACACTGCCAGTTCTGAGGGGTAGCCCTTGGCCTACAGAACGATCTTCTGTGACCGCCCGGAAATCCCTGGCCTTCCTTCACAGTGCTCTCCTATCCGAGGATCAACCAGGCCTGATCTTGCTTAGAGAGGGGGTGCATTTTGGCTGACAGCGGGGACCTCTTCCTATAAAGAGGTCCAGAAGCCCTGAGGTGTGAACCCCAGATTCTCAGACCTGAAGGCTCTGCAGGATGTGGAAAGCACTTCCAGGCAGGGGAGGTTGTGTTTCGTGTGTAAATGCACCCCAGATTGGTATCCTATTCTGCCTTCCTCTGGATAGCTTCTGGGAGATTTCTGCGACTGGGGTGGACCCCCTGAAGAGATTACCCTCCCTCTGGCTCTGCCTTGCCTCTGCCACTTCTCCCCCGCTCCTCGCACATGACCCTGCTTTCTTTGGGTGATCCCAGGTGAGGCCAGGCACTTTCCAGGGGACCCAGTCCGCAAGCAAGCCAAGGCTGCCCACAGAGCTCCTATTGTTTCTCTCCCCGCCTCCCCCCACCGCCTACAAGGGTTTATCTGAGCAGCAGCTTGAATTAAGAGGGGGCTGGAGGGGACACAAGCGTCCCCATTCACGGCAGGCTTTTCCTTCTGCTTCCTGACACTTTGCTGCCTTGAATATTCTAGCTGGTGGAAGGACCAAGCGAAGATGGACCTGCTGCTGGATCTTTCCTGACCCAGAGGGTGTGTACCAGACAAAGGTACTGAGTGGCCTTTATGGTATTCCTTTCTCTGCTTTTACAGCATATTGTAATGGGTTGTTGTATTAATTTGCTGCCCTCTCCCCAAAGCTGGGACTATGCCAGCACCAGTCTGGACAGGTTTACTCAGAAGTAAGCCCCAGGGTGACTTCAGAGGGTGGGGGGGGCGACTCCCCCGCCTGCTTCTCCTGCAGATTCTCAGAGAGTCAACAGTTGAGATGAGAAGGCAGTGGAGTGAGCGGCGGCGGCGGCCTCTCCCCGCAACCCCGGTAGTTCTCAGGTGGGCGGGCGCACCTGTGGGCCAGCAGGGTCCCCCCCGGCCCCGGGAGGCTCCGGGTCCTTTCCGGCCGAGGTCTTGCCGCCCGCCTCCCTCTCAGCTCTGGAGCCTGGTGCTTCCTACCTTTACTGGAATGTTTTTCTGTGCTGCAGCTCGGTCGCTCCTCCGCTGCTCTGCTAAGCGTTTGTGGGACGCGTGTGCCAGGACGTTTCCAGAGACAAGGACTTCCCTAACAGCTTGTGGTATTCAAGAGGCGGCCGGCCGGACCATGACTCCCCACACGGGTGCCTTCTTCCCCTCCACGCCCAGCTCGCGGGTGGAGGGGGAGGGCACGGAGGAGAAGTGCATCTTCAACGAGGAGTTCAAGTTCGTCCTGCTGCCCGTCTCGTACGGGGCGGTGTGCGTGTTGGGCCTCCTACTCAACTCTTACTCCCTGTGGGTGTTCGTCTTCCGGACGCGGTCGTGGAACGCCACCACGACCTACATGTTCAACCTGGCCGTCTCGGACACCCTTTACCTGCTCTCCCTCCCGACCCTGGTCTACTACTACGCGGACCGGAACAACTGGCCCTTCGGGGAGCCGCTCTGCAAGGGGGTGCGCTTCCTCTTCTACGCCAACCTCTACAGCAGCATCCTCTTCCTCTCCTGCATCAGCGTCCACCGCTACGTGGGCGTCTGCCACCCCATCCGCGCCCTCCGGTGGGTCAAGACCCGGCACGCCCGCCTCCTCTGCCTGGGCGTCTGGCTGGCCGTCGCCGCCTGCCTCGTCCCCAACCTGGTCTTCGTCACCGTCAGTGCCCGCGGCAACGACACCCTTTGCCATGACACCACCAAGCCCGCCCAGTTCGACCGCTACGTCTACTACAGCTCGGCGGTGATGGTCCTCCTCTTCGACCTCCCCTCCCTGGTGACCGGGACATGCTACTGCCTGATGGCCCGGCGGCTCTGGCGACGGCCGGGCGGCCCGGGCTCCGGCCACGGCGTCCCCGCCTACAAGCGGCGCTCCGTCAGGACGATCGTGGTCGTCCTCTCGGTCTTCGCCGTCTGCTTCTTGCCCTTCCACGTCACGCGGACCCTCTACTACACGGCCCGGCTCCTCCGCGCCGACTGCGCCACCCTCAACGCCGTCAACGTCGCCTACAAGGCCACGCGGCCCCTGGCCAGCGCCAACAGCTGCCTCGACCCCGTCCTCTACTTCCTGGCGGGCGACGCGCACCGGGGGCGGGGGCGGCGGCGGGCCTTGGCCAGCCCCCCGAAGCCCACCCTGGCCTCCACGCTGGCGCTGGTTTACCAGGCCGCGGAGAACGACCCAACCAGGCAGGGAGGCTCCCGCCGCGGGGAAGAGGACGGAGGCCGAGGAACCGCCTGCCTGAGCGGAGCGGGGCCCTGAAGGGGCAGGGTGGTCCTGGGGCGGGGGGAGCCCCGTGTTCCCGAGCTTCGCAAAAGGGGAGGAACAGCGTCCTAGGCCTATAAAAGCGGAAGCCTCTTGGAAAGGGCTGCTTTGGAGGGGGAGGGGGAGGGGAGGGGAGAGCGTGGGGAGGGCAAAATTTGTTACAGCGGATTTGCGACGGAAACAGCTCATCCTGCTGGCCAAAGCCCACGGAGCCCCCTTTCACCTCCGTGGTTCAGACCTGGGGGCAAAGAGCACACTTGGGTGGTCATCAAAATCCTGGCTCAGCGCTGGGTGCGCAGGATTACTCTCCAGAAGTTGTCCTGTGATGAGAAGAAGGCTGTGGGGAGATGGCGGGAGAGGCAGCCCCTGGGGCGGCAGGTCTCCATTCTTGCCTCCGAGCAAAGAATGGCCACCAATGGCGGTATCTGGCGGGAGCATTTTCCGCAGCAAAAGGCCACCTGGGAGAGAAGATTGCCCCTCCGTCGTTGGAGCCATGGCCCAGATTAAGATGGGACTACCTGGGGCTGATTCTGGAAAGGGAAAAGGATGTTGGCAGGAAGGGAGAGCCGTGGAGCGGGGAGAAAGTTGCCAGTAGAAAAGATAAATATTTTGGGAGTTCTGTACTCGTGTGCTGCTTGACCCAGACCTTCGCTTAACGCAAATCGGGGGATTCATAGGCAGTATGTGTTTGGGGCGGGGGGCATCAGGATATGCGGTGCCAGGAAGACAGCCCAGAAGGCCAGTCCAAGGCAGGGCCCAACCAAGCGGAAGGGCTTTTTGCTGGAATTGTTCAGAATCCTTGAAAGCAAGAAGAGTGAGTCCCCTCCCATGTGCAACTCCACCATTTATTTGGCGATAGCCCCCCTCACCATCCATGCTGGGATTCCTTTTCTGGATGCCTCCAACCCCAGCCTCAGCATTGCCCCCTCCCAGCCTCCCTCTTCCCCTCTTTCAGGTCAGGTACTCCCTCTGCTGAATCAGGTCCACTGCAGCCCCCGACCCCACCCCTTTGCTTCTGAGTGACCCCGGGCGGTGGGCTTGCACTCCAGGGGAACTCCTCTGCCCAGGAGCAGTGCCTCGTTCATGGCAGCGAAACTGCCCCACATCTAGGACAGTGCCAAGACCCCAGCAGCCCGAGTCAAGAGACGGAGAAGGCGTGGGGAGAGGCATAGGGAGTGAGACCCTAGCGCTCAGGGCTTTGCCTAGTTGCGGGTGGGACTGGAGCAGAGTGCCTTACGTGGGACCCCTGGGAGTGTCTTCCTGCCCAGGGACTGACTGGTCCCAGGCCCTCCTTGCCTTCTGAAAGAGAGGGAACGACCAGGGGCGCGGGGAGATCTGGCTGTTCAGGGGCAACAGAAGAAGGGAGTCCTCTGGAATCTGAAAAACATTTTTTATAAAAGGCTTGAAAAAACTGCAAATGTGACCTATTGGGGCGGGATGAGGGGGCACAAGGTATATTAGCTGAGTTTTGCTTTAAACTCTAGCAGAAAACAGAAAAGTCAACAGAGAGCAGGTCTGGAAGCAGTGTGGCCTCTGCAGAAAACGAACCAAGGACGACAACGCCAGGCCATTTGTGTGCGTGTGCGTATATGTATGTTTTAAACTTCTAGCGAACTTTCCTCCTGCAGGAGGCCCAACAAACTGAAAAAAAAAGCAGCTAAAATCTTATTACACAAAAGTTTGAAAGCCGGTAAATAAAACAGCTAAAACAATTGAACTATATACATCTGGAAACCCCACCCCACCCCTGCCATAGCTGAAGCCTTTGGATTCCTGTCTGGTCTGTCTGTCAGGAGGTACCACGCCCGCGCACACGCAGGAGGCAGCTCTTAGCCACGTGCCCCAGGCTGGCAGTGGCTCGGAGAAGAGCGAGGCACTGAGTAGTTCTGCGGGACGAAGATGCACTCCTACCGAAAAGTGCAGAAAAGGACCAAGCTCTCTTTGGTGCGGGGAACCTGGAAAATCCCCTCCTCTCGCCCCTTGCCAGTGGGACAGGTTGCTTGGGAAGGAGAGGAAAGAGGCCCCACACCTTCTCCTGTTTCAGACTGGATTTCTGTTGGAAATCTTAGCATTCTCTCTCCCCCTTCCATCTTGTTGCTAGAACAGATGGGTAATAGCCAGATAGGGCCTCCCTTTCTGTTGCATGCCAGATCTTCTCCATTTGCCTTTCTCTTTTATTGCATGATCATAAATACCTTTGGTGCTCAGATCATGTGACCCAGGACAGTTGCTTGGGTCATTGGTCTTATAAAAGTTAAGACCCCCCCTCTCTCTTTGTTCTCAATGGCTGCTTTCCCTGAACTCTTGGCATGCTCCCAGTTTGAGTCCCATCAAGGAGGATGGTGAGTTAAACTGAAGAATCTCCTGTTCACTAGATTAGACAGGTAGCAGGCTCTCTCAATACAGATGTAAATGAAGAGTCATTAGTAAAGTATTTAGTCTTTTATTCAAAGCTACCTGCGTCTGTGTTTATTCCAAGTACCAGTCTGAAGCCACAAGTCATTAGATAAAACTTCTACCACTTCTCTGTGTGACTTTGCTAAATGAAGATTGGATCCTAACAGTTTCAGTCTCATTTTACCAACAATTTCAAAAACAACCGGCTGTTCCTGCACTTCTTTCTGCTCGGTTGACTCCCTTATTTTGGCCACCGAGGTCCCATCTCCCCTTGGTTGTTGGTTGCTGGACGGTGCTGGTTGCAACGTAGGATACGGGGCTTTTGGCAGTACTAAGTACTGTTGTCGCCCACCTGCTGAGTCCTGGCTGGCTGAACAGCGAACAAGAGCCAGTTTGGAAGCATCCAGGCTAGCCCAGACCCAAGGGCTTCCGAACTTTCCTGTCCTGGTCCTGGCACTGTCGGGGGGCGGGGGCTTTGGACTCAGTGATGGAGCGCTGGCAGCTCCCCGGGGTGTGAATCTCTGGGGTCATGGGGATCGTCATGGCTGCAGTGCGCAAAGGAAACGCCCTTCAGCCGAAGCCATAGAGGCGGCTGCTGCCCTCCCAAGCCGAATCTGCCAGGGAAAGGTGTTTGTTCTAGGCATCTACAGTCCAAGGGCATCTTGCCCCTTCAAGGGAGGGGGGCCTTTTGGAAAGAGATGCGCCCACCCCATTTCTGTTGTGGAAAGTGTAAGGTAACCCTCTGTTTCTCCTGCAGCGCTCTCAACGCCAGAAGAGGCCAAAGGCCTCGGAATCTGTGATGTGACTCCCCCTACCTCAGGGAACACACTGGGCGTGTGTGTTGAAATTCCTTCCCCCACCCAGAAGGAGCATAAGCCCATGGCTGCTCTGGTGAGCTCCCTGCAGTTCCAGGAGGGCTAAAGCTGAAGCAAAGCCAAGTCTCCGGGTGCCCAGGGCTGGACCAGCCACAGCCACAGCCACCCTCCCTCCTCCCTCCTGCAAGGCTGAGGCGGGCATTTCTTGGGCACAACCAGGTGAGTAGAGCGGCTCCAGGTGGGCCAGAGGAGAGGAGAGAAGCACGGGAAAGGCGTCCTTCCAGCACGACCTTTGGCTGACAGTCCCAATGGTTCTCCTTCTGTTGCACTTGCAGGAAATCCTCTTTCAGCTCTCAGGAATATTTTAGTGCAAAGAAAAGTCAGTTCCACTCCTCAACACACTCTCATTTCTATAAACTGCTACTGAGCCCAGACACTGAGAGGCATGGGAAGGGACATATAAAGGGCACCCCATCCTCCCTCCCTCCCTCCCTCTCTCCCTCCCTCCCGACATACTCCAAAGTGCGGCAAGACCCACCAGCAAGTCCGGCCCCGAAAGAATCCTCCGGTCCGACTTCAGCATCTTTAAAAAGACAGGCAGTTTGCCTTTGGAAGGTGAAGAGGACTTGCCGAGGGACACAGCCCCCCACAAAGGAGGAGGTCGTGGCCAGATAGCCCCCACGTCCACTAAACCCTTGGAGAGAGGGGGATCTGGCAGCCTCGTCTCCCCCTCCAACCTGGTCTCTGTCAAAGGATCCGGAGAGTGTCAGTTTCCGAGAGACCGTACTTGACCTTGTGCTCCTCGAAGAGCTTGCAAAGAGACTGGACGTACAAGGCGTGGTACCGATCCACCGTCTCACGCGCTGGCTGTTCAATCTTGGGCACGGTCAGCGGCTCTCCGACTGGGAGAGGGGACAGAAATAAGTCTGAGAACTAACCGGGCACAGCAGCAGCCAACAGTCCCTGGAGAAGCCCTTCCCCTCCTGTCTCACAGAGGGGACGCTTCCCACCCCACCTGCTCCGAGGAGGCCGGTCTGGGCCAGGCTCCGGAGCCAGATTTCGAGAGCGGAGGTGCCCCGCCCGTTCCTTTGAGCCAGGCCAAGCCGCAGCGTCTTGGGCTGGAGGGGCAGCGGGTACTCACTGACGGTGGTGACGGGTCTGGGAAAAGGCAGGAAACCCCGGGAGCGGGCCGAGGTGAAACCCCTGCCGTAGAAGAAGCAGGGGGCGAAGCCGAGCAGCTTCCGGAAGCTGTCCTGAAGCCTCCTCATCCAGGTCCCTTCCTCGAAGAAGACCTGCTGGAAAAGGTCGTTCTCCCCGAAGGAGAAAGCGGGAACCAGGTGGGCCCTGCGGGGCGAAGGGGGAGGACACGGGGGGGGGTCAGTCGCGCCGGAGAGGGGGGCGCGGGAGCCCGAGGGGGCGTCCGGGGAGGGGTCCTACGCACCCGTGCTGGAGGGCCATCCGGACGAAGCCCTTGCGCCGGCGGAGGATCAAGCTGGTCACCCCCGGGCGGCAGGCCAGGGACTCGGCCGCTCCCCCGACAACGATGGCTACGGCGTTCCCGGTGCCGTTCTGCGAGATTAGGTGCTCGATGGCCCGGCGGCTCACCGGGAAGAGGCCTGGAGGAGGCCGAGAAGGAGGCGGCTGGAGAGGTCTCGGGAGCGGGGCGCCAGGGGCTCCCGGCCCACTCCCGCGGCTCTCTGTTGAGAGGAGGGGGAGGATCCGGACGGGAACCGAGCTGGCCCGCAGCGCCAGAGGGAGAGAGGGAGGGTCGAGGGTCTCTCGTCCTGACCCTCGAGAGAAGGAGCCCGAGGCGGCGGCCCCCGTGGGGAAGCCCGCCCGCTCCGCCCCCGTCCGCTCGCCCGGCTGAGGCCTCCCCACCGCCCTCCGCCCGCCCACTCCCCCGGAGCCGGGACTCACCGCCGCTCATGAGGTACTCTCTGAAGCCCGGCAGGCGGAAGTTGCCCGCCAGCGTGCCCAGGAAGGGCCGGATGCCCGGGAACTTCTCTGCGAAGCCGGTGGAGCCGGTGACGAAGTTGCAGAAGGCGCCCACGCACAGGATGCCGTGCGGGTGGACGCCCACGATGTAGTTGTGTCCGGGCGAGAGCGGGTGGGTCTTCACCAGCTGCAGAGGCGGGCGTGGGGGTCACGGCCGAGGGTGGGGGCCGGCCTCACCCCCGGGGACGCCCGCGCCCGCCCCCTCCTCTGCTCACCCCCTCCCCAGCGCCCGCGCCCGCCCCCTTCGCCGGCCGGAGCCTACCTGGATGGGGAAGTAGTCTCGAAAGTGATTCCAGACTGGCCAGGTGCGGACCCAGGCGGAACTCCTCCCGCCTGCAAGGGAGATTCGGGGAGGGGGGAGGGGGAGGCGAGGGGCCCAGAGTCACTGGCGGCACAGCCGGAGGGCGGGAGAAGCCCCCGGCCCGGCCCGGCAGCAATATCAGAAGAAGCAGCACTGCCTCCCCCCCCCAAAAAAAAAGGAAGGAAGAGGGCGCCGAGAGAGAGAGAGAGAGGGCGCCGGGCACAAAGTGAGAAGCCACTGGGAGGTCCTGACGCTAAGTCCGGGCAGGGAGAATTTCCTAAGGGAAGGAGCAGGGAGTGTGGGGAGGGGGCTCCCTTCACCCACCCCTCCCTCCCTTGCGGGGCGCAGCCGGCGCCAGGCTCTTTCTCGAGAGGAGATGGCCAAGGAGGAAGAAAGGGGAGAGGAGGGAGCTATTTGGCTTTATTTACTTAGTTTGTCATTTATCGGGTTTATACATTGCTTTTCTGCCTACCTAAGCGATGCACAATAAAATCAGCACAGAAACAAGGCACACCTTTAAAAGCAGTCTAAAAACAATTTTCGAAGGCCTGACGAGGCCAGATAGTGTTGACCGCCTTCTGGGAGTTGGGGGGGGGGCTGGGTGGAAATTCGGCAGCCGGGGTGCAGCCTGGGGGGAGTGGGAAGCGGCTCCCTGATCAGTTCACACGCCTTCCTCAGTACCGCCTTCAGCCGCCGCCGCCCCCGCAGCATCCTCCCCGCCTTTCTTTCTCCCAGCCGAACAACCGAGGCGGCCCACAAAAGTCCGCGCGAGGTACGGACAGCAGTTCCCACCGCCACTGGCCTTTTCCAGACGTAGTGGCCACCCGCCCCCGCCTCGCCTGGGTTGAGCCTGGCGACCCCCACCCGCTGCCTCTCGAGGGAGGAAAGAGGGGGCCTCTCTCCTCGCTTTCCATGGGGGTCCTGCAGAGAAGAAAGCCCCACGGCGGAACCTTAACTCCAGGCGAACGGCCGGGGGTTCGGAGCTGTGGGGGCCTGAGGAAAGCACGCCCCCCTGCCGGGCAGAGGCTCCCTCGCTCCTTCGCCCGGCCAGCCAGCCAGGAGAACCCCAGAATGGTTCACTAGGGTGGAGAAGAGGGGCGGCAGCGGCGGCGAGGGGGGTGGAGTGGCGGCGCCTAGCTGATGCGTAAGAGAAATGTGAGGGGGTGGGGGTCGGTGAAGCCCCTTCCTCGGGTAGGGGCCCGGGGGTTGTAGGCTCTTTACCAGTCCGCTCCCCGACTCGAAAGGAAGCCCACAGCCCTTCTCCCACCCACCTCCCCCACGCAGCCCCGCGGCGCTTCGGCCTCTGGAAGGACCCCACAGGCGTGGAGGGGAACGGCTACCCTCCATCAGCGCCAGCGCACTCCTTTCCCTGCCTCCGCCTCCCCCGTCACCCGAAATCTGCTTCTTCATTATGTGTGGGCTGGGGGGCTCCAGCTCTGCCTTTACTGGCTTTGAGTACAGTTCATCCCTTAAGCCTTCCCAGGATGATGCTGGACGGACTTTGGGACGGGGAGGGAGGAGGGGAGGAGGATCCCCGAAGGGCGACGGGTGGGGGTGGCGCTGAGGACAAAGCGAAAGGGGTGAGGGGCGGCTGTGCTCTTGTCTCCCGAAATAAGGATCTCTTGAAAGACGCCGCCTCCCTCCGCAAGAGAAACGCCGCCAATCCCTCCAGGTGAGGGGCGCCCACGCACCCACGCAGGGGCTCGCTCCCGCTTTGCTTGCGCTTCACTGGGCAAACGGGGCGGAGGGCGCCCCGGTGCTCCTGCCCCACTACGCGGGGTCACTTTCCGACATACGGTTGGCCCTCGGCTAGACGGCCCGAGGTCTGCTATTCACGCTGAGGCCTAATTTGCTGTGTGAGCATGTTAGTAATGCTCCGGTTTTTTCAGCCTGGTCCTTTTCTGTAGGTGTTTTCATAGACTTCCAGCTTTTAAGAAACTATCTATTCGTTTCAGAAGAATTTTACACTGTTCACACTGTGAACAGAAAGGCTAAAGGGTTAATATCTGACTTACATTTTATATTTTGTATAGCATAGGCTTGCAATAATTCCCAGAATGTTTGTATTTTTTGCATTGCAGCCTTCCACCAATGTACCATAATACCCACCTGCCAAGGATGAATGTGCATAGCTAGTCCTAGGCACACCGTAAAGTACATATTATCAACCTAATCCTGCATGCTTATTCACAGGTATATTTCAGGTACACTTCTTAGTACTTTAGGAGTGCATTCTCAAAACTTAGGTGCAAAGACCAGCACTTTAAAAGGACAGAGGCTCTTTAAAAGCCTTTTCTATTTGCAGGCAGTGGGCTGACTGCTCTGCTGCCCTTCTTGCTGTCCAGCCCTCTTTCCCTGCAGTTTCCCTTTCCAGCAGGGTACACGGGCACAGCCCCACAGGCTCCCTCTCTTAAAGGCTGGGGAATCTTGGCTGGAGGGGGGACACTCTGCCCAGCAAGGGGCAGATCAAGTCACCTTCTTGCACATCCCTTTAGGACCAGATAAATTCCTCTCTCTCCCTCCCTCTCTCTTTCCCTCCCTCCCTCCCTCTCTCTCAACCTCTCTGTTATCCAGACTTTTTCAATTCCATCTCTTCCCCTTTGGCTGGCACTCTTACTGGGCACTGCTGCTTCCATTGGTTCTGATGTTTTGGGGTTTTGTATATATTTTTGTATATGTTGTATTGCGTTTTGGAAGTTTGTAACCACTGGGTAGTTTAGCAGTTGAGCCACTGATTGCCACTGAGACCCCTAAAATGAATAAAGGGGGTCTCTTGCTGCATGAAGGAGCAGAAGGGGAGAGGCAAAACCAGAAACACTTGAAGCAGGTGCTACATTTCAAGGGTAGCCTTGAATATTTTGTTTGCTGTTTTAAGGAAAAAGAAAAAGCCCTCTAAGAAATGTTAATGTCTTCCTCCTCTTCCTCTTCTTCTCCTTCTCCTTCTCCTTTTTCTTCTTCTTCTTCATCATCATCATCATCATCATCATCATGACTATCCTCCCACGCTTCCCTGGAAGACCATGGGGGCTCTCAGGGAGGGACAGCCCCCTCCTGGCAAGGCATGTGGCACTTTCTCCCTCACTCCCACCCCAACCCCACTACAGCTGGCAGGGAATGTTTATGAGGGTGGGACTGAAAATCAGACCCCTGAAGCTTGGAAGACAAAAGGCCAGGCAAGTGGAAGGGGGATGGCCTTACCTTTCTCAGGTGTCTCCCAGTCGAAGATCAGCCAGGCCAGGTAGAGGGCAGAAATCGGCCAGAGGGTGGTGAAAACCAGGTAGGTGAGGAGAGCCAGTAGCAAGATGCCTTGGGAAGGAGGGAGAGCCACCATCAGAGGACCCTCCTCCTCTTCCTCTCCCCCTCCCAAATCAGCCCCTCAGGACTTGGCCGGCCTCCCAAGGTCCCAGACCTGGAGGCCAGAACACAGAGTATGGCTGCGTTTGCCTACTGGACAAGGAGAGAGGGAGAGTGGCAGACACTGAGTCCCTGGGAGCCCCATTTGGCCCCACGGAATTCTGCAAGGGGTCTGTGCTGGGGCCCTCAGGGCCACTTCTGCAGCCCCTGGCTGGGGGAGAGAAGGCAACCCCCTCCCAGGCCCTCCCCGCACCCTTGCTGTGCTCCTGCCTGTGCAGGAGATGCAAGGGGGCTCTTCTCTTCCCTGCACAGCACATCACCAGGCCTGTGGCCACAGAAATTATGCCTTCTGCCCTGGCATCACACACCCATGGGCAGCTCTCTGAGGGAACTGGGAAGGATATGTTTTGCAACCACAAAACCCCACAGAACCTTTCCGATGAGGGACAGCACCTCCATGTGTGCTCACGTGTTCACGGGCGGCTTTGCTCAGCCCGCTCTTGCTCTTGGTGGGATGGACTGTGGGGCTGAGTGCACTTGAACAGGCAGTAAATGAGGACAGAATAACAGGAAGCACGACCGTGGCTTAGACGCTGCCACTCTAGGGACAAAGGACAAAACTAAGACTGCCAGGTTTAGGTTCTGGGAAGCAACGGAGGGCCCTCCAGAGGTTGTGGGACTGGAACTCCTAGGAGTATCCCACTAGCCTAGCCATGGGTGGAAGGTGATGGGACCTGTAGTCCAACAGCATCTGGGAGGTCTCAAGAGCTGCAATGTGGGCCTTTCAAATACAAGACTTTGTGCCTGGGAGGGGCCCACAGGGTGTCACAGGAAGCCCATGCCCCCCTCACACACTCACGGGGTTTTCCTCCTCTTCCACCAGCCCCTGGGGCTGGCTGGCTCCGGTGAGCAAGTGTGACTTCACTCCAGCAGTTCCTACTCAACCTTCTCCTGCCCAAGGTGGTATCCATCTGGGGCCCTGCAGTTCTACTCACCCATCAGCAGGAAGCTGAGGATCCACTGGAGCACTGCAAGCAGCTGGAGGCAGGCCCGCACCTCCCTCTCTGAGGGCCAGCGGAGCCCCACCAGCAGAGGGTGAAGGGCATCCTGGAGGCTGGTGTGGCTCCCTGTGGGGTTGGAAAGAGGGTTGGCAGGCTGCCTGGCTGTGTGACCAGGTCCTCCTGGTCATGCTGGCCTCATCTGTTTGCTCAGCTGGCACCCTCCTCCTCCTCCTCCTCCTCCTCCTCCTCCTCCTCCTCCTCCTCCTCCTCCTCCTCCTCAAGCAGGCCAATCCCAGGAATGCCTGTGGAGGGGAGCGTCTCATCCCATTCCTCTCCCACCTAGAGACATGCAATGGCAGAGTGGGCTGCCCAGTGACCACAGGGCCAGGCAGCCACAGCCAGGGAAACAGCTTGTGCCCACCCACTGCCTCAGAGGTCAGTGGCAGGGACAACTGAACATGTTTGGCTCTCATGCCCCTATTTCCACCACCACCGAAGCACAGCTGAGAGCAACAAGACTTTTGCCCAAGTAGGCCTGCGTCAGATTCCTGTGACCAAAGGAGGTGGAGGGGCCCATGGCAGAACCAGATTCCCAGGAGGTCCCCGGGGTTGGGAGGGGAGATGGACTGCTCTCGGGTTGTTTGCTTTGGTTTCCTCACACAGCATTGTTGCTCGGTTCATTTTATCTACATTTTCTTGCCTCTGGGACTCTCAAGAAGATGGCTGTTTAAAGACAGACTGTTGTCATTGTTATTGTTGTTGTGTGTCATCAAGCCATTCTAACTTATTACAAGCCTAAGGTGATCCTACCCTGGGGTTTTCTGGGGCTGAGAGCATGTGACACGCCCTAGGTCATCCCATGACTTTCTGTGGCCAAGCAGAAAATCGAACTCTGATCTCCAGGATCGCAGGCCAGCATTCAAAGCACTACCCCATGCTGGTTTCCAAAGATGGACTAAAACTTTTCCTATATGAATTCAGCACAGTTTTTAAACACACAGTTAAAGAAGCCCAAAAGTTACTCTGGCTTTAAGGACCAAAGGCCGCCTATGAAGCAAGACAGTCCCTGCTGCCCACCAGAAATTCAAGAGGGACAGAGACAGCCAGACCTCCCTTGAGAAGCAATGGCACAGGTGGGGCTCTGCTGCTGTCAGTCTCCCCAGGAGGAGATGGGTCTTCAGAGCTCCTGGCCCCAGGTTGTTCAAGGCTTCTTCCCAGGTCAAAGCTGTCCGTCCCTTGAGCTGAGCCTGGAGGCAGGCTGGGAGCCCCCCAATGCTCCTGCAAGGCTGGGGGCCAGGGGCCTTCCAAATGCAGGCCCAGCAACAGTTGGCTGCCACATCTAGCACTATCTGCTCTTGCACATGGTTTCAAACTGTTTCAACCAGTTTTAATCTGTCTCATTAAACTGTTTAACAGGTTTTCAGCTTTTAAAAGTCAAATCTGTTTCTACAATGTTTAAAAGAAGTGTTGGTTTTATTACACAGTGCCCTGAGATCTTTAGTTACAGACAAACATTTTTTAACAAATAAGATGTCAATGACACTTGCAAGAGCAGCTCCTTCCATAGCGCATAGTTTTGCAAATCAAGTGGAGGCAGAAGTGGGGTGGGGGCTCCCCCACTGAAATTCGCCAGGGTGCCTCTTTGTGCAGCCCAGGGGAAGCCTCTGCTGACCAGTGGCCCTCTTTCTGGCATTGCCTGCCTGGCTGGTTCACACATTTCCCAGTCCCAAGGGCCGCGTTCCGCTCTGTCTCACACCAGGGCTGATAGCCCACATCACTTCAGCAGAGCATAAACATCCACTGGTGGAACCAAGTTCCAAAGCCCTCAGGCTGAATGCCAGTGAAACTGCAGGCACGTGGGCCAGTGACCAATGAGCATGATTGGCAATGCCCAGAGGCAATGTGCAGAGGCCATGGCTCATTCGCATGCTGCTCTTCAGTCTGCTGCCTCTGGGGCAAAGCTCTCACAGGCCCAGCTCAGTTGACACCACCGTCAGCCAAGTACCACCCGGACCCCCCAAGTACCACCCGGACTTGTCCTGAGACAAGTCACTCAGTGCACGCAACGCAGCTCACGGGTCAGCATGTCAGGGGCGGGAGGTGGCCTGTGAGGGGGTGGTTGCAGAGGTTGAGGGGAGGACTTCCAAGCTGGGACAGGGGTCCACTGGCAGAAATGTTGCTCCTGCTGTTGGAAGCTTTTTCTTGCCTCCTCCTTCTGGCTAAACCGGGAGGGCAGAAGATTCCCGCCGCGCCTCCCCCGATCCCCAGGGGACTCGTAGCGAGTTGCGTGCCACGGACGTCTGAACCCACGAGCCCGCCTGGAGCGAGGCCTTTTTCAGCTCCTGCACTCCGAGCCGCCTACTTGGAAGTAACCCCTGGGGGTCTGGCGGCCGGCCGGGGCTTTGCCCCTTCCAAGAGCTCGCGGAGGGAGGTGCGAGGTGTCCACTACCTCACTGGGGAAACCCACAGACCCCTCCCCTTTTATTCGCGCGACAGAACAGGAGGAAAGGAAATCTCCGCTCCTCTCCTGCGCCCGATTTCATCAAAGAGTGCAGGGATGCGGGGGCAGGAAGACGCTTTGAGTGTGTGTGTGTAAAACACCGGAGCGGTGTGTAGGTGTGTGTGTGTGTAAAACACACACACACCTACACACCGCTCCGGGATTGGAGGGCGCGCATTTCTGAGGGAGTTTTTGCGCCCCATCCAGCTGCAAGCTAGGGCAACGGGGTCCTCTGCTTCTTTCCCCGCGATTTAGTTTTCCAGCAGGAAGGGGGGCGCCGAGGGAGGCTGGCGGGGCCCCCCCCGCCCGCGCCCCCGCCGTCTCCGCCTTCAGCCTCGGCCCTGGTAGTGGCACGGAGCCCGAAGCCGACCGCATTGCCGGAAATCCGAGGCGGGAGGGGCACCTCGGAGACCTGCAGGGATTTGGGGGGTGGCGGGGCAGGGGCCACCTTGATCTGTTATGCTGCCTCCCCCCTCTCCTTCTGGGTGAGTTCGGGCGATTCCTCCGTTCTTCCCGGCCCATATCCATGGGGGGGGGGACCCTCCGGCGGAGGTTCCGTGGCCCCTATCGGTGCCCGGGTTTCTCCTCCGCCCCCCCTCCCCGGTCTGGCTCCGAAACGAGCGCTCGGGCGTGAAGGTCCTCCTTGGGAGCCAGGGCCGACTGTTGGATCCCTGACCCCGCTGCCTCCCCTTCCCCACCCCCCGGCAGAGACCGTCCTGCTCCACGGCGACTGATCAGTGGGGAGGCCGTCCGGCCAAGGACGGCGGCGGCGGGAGGGACCGGCCTTGACCCCCGGCTTCTCTCCCTCCGGCCCAGCCGCGTCAATCATTAACCGCCGGACAGACAGAGACCGACTGGAAAACAGAAGGGTGCCTCCACCTGTTGCAAGCAGGGCGAAAGGGGCGGAGGGGCTGTTGGGGTTCACCTGGAGGGGCCTTCGGGTTCAGGAGGGGCCCTTGGGCTCAGGGGGGCGGGACGCCTTCCTGCTGGGCTGAGTTTTATCCTCTCCTCTTCATCCCTGCCGCGCCATCCTTTGGGAGGGGCGCCCCAGACTGCCTCCCCCCTCCCCGGCGCCCCCCTCCGCAACACGGCTAGGCCAAGCGGCAGCAGTTTCAGTGGACAGGGGAGGGTCCGCTTGCGCCCCCTCCCCAGGGAGTCGTGCGATGGGGACCTCCAGTGCTGGCAGAATAACCCTCATCCATCTGCTTCCTCATCTTCTTCAAAGGCCCACCAGGAGATGCTGGACTACTTAGTCCCTCCTGGGGGCAAGAGGGAGGGATTTTGGCCGGGGTGGGACCCGTCACCCACAGGGAGAGCCCGAATGCAGCAGGCATGCAGCTGGTGGATGCACGGGAGGGTGCGCCCCCTTCCTCAGAGAGAGCAGGACCTCTTTCCAGCGTGAGGCCCCGCGGGGGTCCAAGAACCTAGTCCGCCCCGTCCCGGCTTCACGGTGGGAACACTCTTACTCGTCAGAGGGTACAACAGGGTCTCCAGGAAAGCCTTAAGTTGGGTAAGGTTACAGGCATCCCTCGCCCCCAGAGTGGGTTAGGTTGCAGACCACCAAGTCAGGACCACCCTAAAGCAAACTACAGGCTCTTTCTTTCAGTTGCCAGGACATCCGAAACCAAAAAACGTATTTACAGCGTGAGTGTGGGCAGCAGAAAGGAACTGACTTGCTTAGTTCAGTTCTGATTCAGCTGATGCACACATTACCACCAAAACCCCTGTTAAGGGTAAGGCAAGTGCCAACAACAATAAACATGGATATTATTAAAAATGATAAATTAGTGGAGTTCCTGAAAGTGAGGAATGCCTACATGGCTATTAATTATTTATAATGCTTCTGTGCTGTTTCCCCGGTTCACAATTGAAGTGGAAGTGGAAAGTGGGCCTTCACACAGAGATGCATTTTAAGCCACTGCTCAAAGGGGGTCCCCCTCTTCTGCCCCGATAGCCTCCCAGGAAAGGGGCTTCCAAAGAGTGGGCACCCCGGAATGCCTCTACTTTAGTGACACTGCCGGACCACCACCCTTCATATGGATCACAGAAGGAACAAGGTCTCCATTGGCAACTGGGGGGTGGGCAACCGATGGCATTCAGGATTCTGCACCACAGCAAAGCCCCAAGCGATAGACTGCTCATGGGATTCTTCCAGCACCAGTGCCTCTCATGGCGGCAGCTCACAGGCACCCTGGCAGATCTGCTCTGCTCCAAAAAGCTGTGTGGTTCCCAGGGCACACAGCCTGGTGAGTCGGCTTCCCCTGGCCAGCTTGAGCATGCTTGGTGCACCAGCTGAAGCTGGGAATGTGGGCACCAAGGCCAAGTGGGCCTCCAGCAATAGATGGCGATAGAAACCAAGCAAAGTGCCCACTCCTTCCTGGTAGGGCAACCCTGCACAGAAAGCATGCACACCCAGAAGGCACTTTAAAGCACTTCCAGGTGGTATTGCCTTGGTTCCCAACAGCCTGACTGGGTGCTGTCCAGTCCCAAGCCACCAGCTCTGTGGCCGAAGGAGGGGCTTCCTGGGCCATCCATCTTGTGCACTCCCACCAAGTCAAGGGCTTTTTACACTGAGGAAGCCTGCTTGAGCTGAGCCTGTAACGCCAAGGTCTGCATTGGGCAGGCTCAGCCTTTTTCTCTGAAGTTCCGTCAGACTCCAGGTATTTGGAACGCCCTTCAGAGCCCTAACGTTCAAAGCGGGGTGTGTGTGTGCATTTTATTCCAAAAACTTGTTCAGGTTAATTTCTGCTGAACTAATATTCCCAGTCATACGCAACCCACTCTCATTACAGCTCACAAGGCTCCAAACTCCAGAAAATGGCATCTGGGTTCCAGCACCATTTTAGCTAAAGCCCACCCAAGTGCTCTCTGCTCCAAATGGAGAAGTCTCCTTTGTTCCGACCCTTTCCCTGGTGGTTTTCCTTACCGCTCTGGTTTTGGGAATAGGCAGCAATGATGGTTTTCATGACCGATTCCCTCCTGCAACCTCACTCGACTTTGGTCCTGCCAGCCAGGAGCTCTGCCTTCACCCTTTTGACCGCCTGGGGGCCAAAGGCAAACTGGATGGGGGAGGAGACAAGCAGAGGGATCCTGGTCTCCTGACTGTGTGCTTCCTCATTTATTTATTTATTGGAAATGGTTGGGGGTGTGGAGAAAGAAGGTGTGCCAGATGAGACAAGATGCAAGAAGGCTGGAGAATTTCTGTAGCACCAAAAAGAGGCAAATCAAGCAAGGTTCTTTCTGGAAATCATCCAGGGATGTCTTGCCGTGATTTCCACAGAATTTGATAACAGTTGGCTTAAAACAGAAGCCCTGTTCACAGGCATCCTCAGGGAAGGGGGCTCCCAAGGAACAGTTCTGAGTGGAACAGAACACCCCCCTCCCCAATTTGAGAAAGACGAGCAATATCTGAACCCTGCCCTGTGTGTACTCACTTTTTGCCTCAGGAAAAACAGTTCCGTTACACCTGCAAAGCACATATGAATGCTTTTGTATGCAATGGGGGAAGGCAGGGGCCTAGAGCAAGTAATTATGAAGGATTCTGAACCCCCCTCAACCCTTTTCCTCAGCCTCTGAGGGCTCTGAGAACTGGAATATATACGAAGTCTGAATCACATGGTGGGGACAAAGATGTTGCTGTACATAAAAATGGCCACGGTGTTGAATTGCACTCAAGGAAATGGCAACCCAGGTGTGTAAGTGATGGAGAACGAAGTGTCATGCATCCCCCTGCATGACCTTAAGTCATATGTAGTAAAATGAGAGATCTCATTATCACACATATTACATACACATACATACATATTACAAATATAAATACACACATATTATTTATTATACATAGGTATATATTATTATTTTGCTGTTTAAGAGCCTGAGAAAAGAAGGGGACACCGAGAAAGAAAAGCACAGACCTCGGACCCCCTCAGCCAAAACAGAAGCCTGTCTTGCGGAAGAACCGAGTCAAGAGCATCTCTGGGGAGCAGCCGAGAGCCCAGCCTTCCCCACCCAGGCCAGGGCCCTCCCAAGGGGTGGTCTGGGAGGGGTTGTTCCTTCCTCGGCTGAAGTCTCTTCCCCCTCCACTCCCCAGTTTGGTTTCACGGTTGCTCTGCCATCTCTCTTCTGACCCAACGGGCAACGGCTTACTGCTCTGTTACGCACATAAATGCCGTGTATACGGTTTAACAGGAATAAGGGGCCATATGGAGAGAAAAGTACCAAGTCAACATCTGCAAAGCTCTTTTCACACCCCACAGCTCCAGACAGAGGTCAGGTACAATTGACCAGCACTTTCCTTTGAACTGACCTGCACAACACCCCCATTGCTCCCTCCCCCAGCATCATAAAGAGGACAAAGGGATCCTGGGAAAAGACACCCCACATTCTACATACCCCCCATAACAGCCAAACGGCATAGCTCATAAAACAGGCATTTGCAAGAGACATTTGCAAGACCTCAGCTGGGGCTCTCATGACACCTGAAAGACTGACAAGCTTCATTTGGCACCAGCTTTTGTGGGCAGCAGCTGGCTGGGTCAGAAGCAGGAGTTAGGTGGGCTGCAGGTCTCAGAGCCTCTTCAGTACTACAAGATTCTCGTTTTAGCTACAACAGATTAAGCTGGCAATTATGCACACACCCTGGACTTTTACAAGATGGATTCTCTTCCCCGGAAACTGGACCCAAGACATTTCCACTGAAATAATCAAAACAAAGAGGCAAAAGAGGAAGATGTCAGCAAGAAACAACAGCACATCCGAAGAACAGATCAAAGCATTTTATTTTGCTTTTTAAATAATGAAAAAATAAGTTACAGCAGCCAACAGTGCTTCCAGAGGGGAAGGCATTCAGCTTATCAAGCAGAATGTTAGGAGAGAGAGATGGAAGAAATCAAGCCCTCCACAAGGCCTCTGTGTGGGGAGGCCTCTGCCCTGGCACATGCACAAGCTGCGTTTGGCACCTGACGCCCCACCCCAGAAGAGGAGGCCACCCTTGTGATGCCCCCACGGAGAGGGAGTCCACGGAATGTGCAGTTCAGTTGCATGGGCTTAGCCACTTGCACAACGCCCAAGCCACCAGCTCACACCCGGTCGCCATCAGCCCATATTCTTCCGGTTTCCATAACCTCTCGGGTGTGAGTCCTTCCAATCATCCCACTCCCGGGCTTTCCGCACAGCTTCCTCTTCCTCCTCTTCCTCTTCTGCTGCTTTCTCTTCTTTCTGCTCCTCTTCCGTAACACCTGAAAGCCAAAACCAAGAGCAGGACTGAAAGCACCACAAGGTTAAAAGGCAGCACTGGGATGCAGCCAACCCAGCCAGAGTCTGGGCACCAAGACTGCAGCATTCACACACATCCTGCGATAGGGATACCTCCTGTCTCCTGGGCAGTCTGAACTAACCTAAAACCACCATCTCTGCTCTCCCTGCCTGCCTGCCTGGGATCCACAAATCAGTGCATGGAGAAGCAGAAGGCCAAGGAATATACTCATTATGCCATGGGATTCTTAGTGATCCCCTCCTCTCCCTGTGGCCTGGTGTCTGGCATTTAGGATCAGGCCTACCCAGCTCCCCAGGCACTGGTATGGGCCCCTGCCTCAGCTGCTCCCCTTCAAGCAGCAGCAGAAGAGGCAAGGAGGACACACATGCTGAGGAGGCAGCCTTCACTCTGGAGCCAGAAGGAGGCCTTTGGACTGGTCAAGGCTGGGTGTCCCACTGATGCAACAGAGGCACCTGAACTCCTGCACCCTGTTTTGCTACCACTTATGGATGCTACAAGTGAGTCTGCAGCTCTGTGGAGCCTAACCACATGGCAGGGAATAGCTAGCTGGCTGAGAGGCTTCCTTCCTTCCTTCCTTCCTAACTGATAAGGCTACTTGTAAGCCCTTCTACTTAAAAATCCAGAACTCATACATCTCCACAACTGTGTGTGCACACCCAACCCCACCTCTTAGCCCGCTCCACAGTACCTGAGGGTTTTTGCAAGATTCCCTGATCCGGCAAGACTCCATGCTTCTGATGTTGCTCATACCAGTCATCTACTGTCATGGTTGCCAAGCTGGGGTACCCGGTACCAAACACCCTGCCAGGCATAGAAGAAAGCATGCTGGCATGCCAACAGCAGACACGGACACACACAGAAAAGGACAGGGGCTGAAGACTGCCTCAAGAGAGCCTGAAGCACCAGCTGAGCCAGCCCCCCTTCCTTGCTCCCAGCCCCCAGATCACATCCAGCTGCCCTTCCCCTCCTCACTAGATCCCCAGCCACATACTTTGCCTGAGCAGCATCCCGGGTGAGGATGAAAGGCTTCATGGGTGGCCTAGGAGGACGGGCAGTGGGCTCTGTGGCTGATCCCTGTAGAGAAGCAAACAAACAAACAAGGGAGGGAGGGAGGGACTGTCATGTTTGCGGTGCCATGGCAGGTGGAAAGTGCTCACAGTGGCAAGTGCCAGGGAACATGGGCTCTCAGGGCATACGCTGGGGCTGAGACTCTTCCGTTCTGCTTTTTTATTCCAATTCTCCCAAAGCACAAACTAGGAAACCAAAATAAGAGAGTGCGAGGTCCTCCTGCAGTCAGGAAATGCCATCAGGCAGAACTGCCTCAGCTGGTGGCAGAAATGACCAGGCAAACAGGGCAAGTCCTTATTCTACCATTTTCACTACACTTGGTTTTACGATGTTTTAATTTAGACCTTTTAACGGAATTCTTTGCTGAGTGTTTTTTTTTTAACCTTTAACAACAAAAACATTTTGTCTGTACTTTGTTTTGGTTCACGTGCAGCTGGCTACCCTGGGTCCCAAACCAGGAGAAATTTCATCTACAAGCGAACCAGCTGCTAGGGGCACTGAGTGTGCATTCCTGCACGGCAGGCGGTTGGACCCGATGGCTGTTGTGGTCTCTTCCGACTCTATGATTCTATACATTAAATATATATAAAAGTCTGCCTTCCACCCACCTTGAGACTCTCCACCCCAGATCTGGGCCCCTCTTCCTCTCCTGGTCCCGTGGCTGGTCCTGGCAGTGGCCAAACCAAGTGTCCAGGGGAAGCTCAGGACCAGTGGGGGGTGGTGCTGGTGGTGGCCGGGCCCCTGCCCTGGGTGCCCCCGCTTCCCCCACAGCCTTCTCAGCGCCCCCAGCTCCCTCGGGGGCGATCCTGACCCCCCCGTACCTGCTTCAGCGCATCCCGCCGGGCCAGGATGGCCCTTTCCTGGTCGATGCTCTCGATCTCCTCCAGGCTGGTGCCGATCCACTTCTTGATCTGCAGCAGGTAGAACTCCCGCAGCTGCTCCTCCTCGGCTCGGCCCTCCTCCACCAGGGGCCGCAGGGCCGCCAGCTGGTTCTCCAGCTCCTTCTTCTGCCTGTACCTGCGGGCAAGGCGGGCGAGAGCACAGCAAGCTCGGGGTGCAGGCGGACAGAGGCGGCGGCCTTCCGCCCAGCCCGGCCGCGGAGGGGCCCCTCTTCCTGCCCCGCCGACCCCCCGCCCCTCAGCCTCCCCTACCTCTCGATCTTGGCCTGCCGGCCGGCCGCCATAGCCACGAGAGCCGCCTGGTCGGAGGCCGGACCGGGCCCGCCCCAGGAGCTGCCGGGCGGCTCGGGGCCCTCCAGGCCCTCCAGGCTCTCCGCTCCCCGGGGCAGCTCGCGGCGCCCGAGGAGGCCGTAGTCCCCGCAGAGCCGCAGGAAGCGCAGGAAGAGGGCCCGGGCCCGCTCCACGTGCTCCAGGCGCTTCTCCGGGTTGACCTGCTTCAGGACGAGGGCGGCCAGCAGCGCCGGCACCAGCAGGAACTTCAGGTCGGCCGAGGGGATCTCCTCCAGGTCCTCGTTCCGGCTGCAGGGGCGAGAGGGAGAGGGAGAGGCCGGGGGAGGTTGGCGGCGGCGGGTCCTCTGAGCAGGTGCAGAGCGCCCCGGCCCCGCCCCGCTGGGCGCGCTGGCCCCTTCTCCTCCGACCCTCGCAGCCCCGGGAGTCTCGCCGGCCCGGCCCTCTCCTGCCTCCGCGGGGCAGCGCTCTGCACATGCTCAGGGGCCCACCTGAAGAGCTGGAGCTCGGCCACGGCGCGGGCGACGCGCTCCAGGAGCCCGATGCCACGCTGGACCTTGCGCTGGACGGCCGGGGCGCCCGAGGAGGCCTCTGCCCCGTCCTCCGCCTCCTCCAGCAGCCGCCAGCCGGACTCCAGCAGCTCCGAGAGCCGCGCCGCCGGAGGGACCTCCTCCACCTCCGCCATCTTGGGAAGGAGAGGAGGGCCGGAAGTTGCGCTCGCGGGGCCGGAAGCGCCGCCATCCTGGAGAAGCGCTCCGGCGCCCGCTGAGAGAAGGGCGGGGGCGGGGGCGGGGCCGCAGAAGCCGGGGGCCGCAGCGGCGATTGGCACCTCGAGGGAGGGAGGGAGCGCGGCCGGCTGGGAGGGGGCGGAGGGTGAATCGGGGCCCGCGGCCTGCCTGGCCGGGCGGTTCCCGGCCCGCGTGCGGGGAGGAGCGCCCTCGGGACACGGGCAGGGTGTTCGCGGGCGCAGACGCAGACGCGCGTCGCCGGTTGCGGAGCTGCCCTCCGCCGGGACGCCGCCGTCAGGGGAGCGGCCGCAGCCCCCGCAGCCCCCCCGGCGCGTGGCGCCCCGGGAGGCCCCAGGAGGGGCGGCTCGCCGGCGCTCTCCCGGTCTCCCCCTCCGGCGCGGCGCCCGCTGTGCCGGGGGGTGACGGGGGCGCTCCAGGAGCGGGTCCCCCGCGGGTCGTACCTGGCCGCTCGGGGGGGCTCCGGGAGAGAGGCCACTGCGTGGGGCGCCCCTGGACTTTTGGGGGGCAGAAATATGACCGGGGGGGAGGGGGGAGGGGGGAGGGGGAGGAGGGGCTGTTCCCCCCTCGAGGCGGCTGCGGTTGGGGCAATGCCCGCCTCGGCCGCGCGGGGGCAGCAGCACCATGTCTTCACGCAAGGGGCGCGCGAGGTCCGGGTGGATGCGGGGGGCATGAGGTGGGGGCAGAGGCGACCCCAGCCCTCCCTCCCCGTGGCCCCCCGTCGCTGTCGCAGGGCCGCTGTGCGCGCGCCGCCGACCTGCCCTCTCCTCCGCCTGGGTTACTGGGCGAGAAGTCCGTGGGAGAGCTCCGGCAGGCCCCCCTTGGCACGCTGCCCCCGGGCCCCCCCGTCGGGCAGTCAGGTTGCCCCCAACGGGAATGGGATCTGCAGTAGCCGTTAGGTAAACAGTGGCTGGTGGGGAGACCCAGGAATGTTACAGCAGAGCTGAGACCCCTTGCTGGGGAGCAGCGCGGGGCCTCTGCAGCCCCCTTCTGCCGCTCCCGCCTCGGCTTCTCACGCCTGGTGGGTGCTCGGCTGCTGTGCGGTTGGCACTGAATGTGAAGCATTCATGCCCTCCCCGCCTATTTAATTTTAGAAGAGGGGGCTGGCCTTGTCACACTCGCCTTTCGCCCCAGGAGGGAGACCCCCTGTTCTTCTGTCCAGCATCGTTCCTGCTGCCCCCAAAATCCCCAGCCGGCTGTGGTGCAACTTCTTCTGGATCTTCCCACAAAGCCCTTGCAGCCCCCCAGGTTCTCCCCACTACCTCCCCAGCCCAGTTGTCCCTCCCTTCAGTCCTAGGCCGCCTTGGGCCCTGGCAGGAGCTGTGCCAAATGCAGAG
The DNA here is from genome assembly GCA_948472985.1 of Iguana delicatissima. NCBI lineage: Eukaryota > Metazoa > Chordata > Lepidosauria > Squamata > Iguanidae > Iguana > Iguana delicatissima. Next base: position 60,601 of record CAOKZL010002029.1, read on the forward strand.
GAATGGTGAATGAAATCGGGTCAGAAAAGATTTATTTGCAAAGAGAATACTGACAACCAACGTAAACTTACACCCCAAGTTTATATACATCATATATATATATATATACTTATTTTATATACAGATGGCATGGCCAGCAGAGCAGCACTCAGCCAAAGGCGCGTGTGTGTGTGTGTGTGGACGTCCTTTCCGGGTCTGTCCCCCTGCCCCCGTTGGGAGCTTGAGCATGGATGGATTAATGTCTCCCTTCTCTCAGTTGCCAGGGGAGGGAAGTGGCACAGAAAACCAGGAAAGCTGATGGGGGCCAGGAATCTCTCCCGAGGAGGAGGCTGGGAGGGAGGTGTCTGGTAATTTTGGCCTCTTCCTTTTCACAAGCTGCCACCAAGCTCTGTCCCACCTCCTCCAGAAGAGAAAGAGGGGCCTGGGAGAGGGGTCCCAGCAGAGAGCCATTTGGCCCCCATGGCCGTGTCTCTGCAGGGGCCCCAAGTCAGGAAAGTCAAAAGTGGGAATGGTTCCCCAGATGGGGTGGGGCAGGGCATTCTTCCTTCTGCCCAAACTCTGAGCCACTCGCGGTCACTCACCCATCCAAGGAAAACCAAGCAGGTTGGTAGGTGGGGGGTGGGGGCTTCCGCTGGAGGTCCTTGCTGCACTGAAGTTCCATTGAAACATCACCTGCACAGGCTGAAGCCCCCTTGTTATGTCTGCTGTGCCCTTCGGTCAGAATGTGCCTCCTCCCCACGGCCATCTGTCTAGCCTGGGAATCTTGGCTGGCCTGGTGGTAAGATGGGCGAGCCAAGCTCACCCCCAGGCCAGCTGCAGCCATGCCGGGCAGAAAGGAAGAGGTAGGTGGGGGCCTTTTCTCCATGTTTGCCGACACTCCCCAGAGGAGAGGAAGGGGGGCAAGCCAGGCGTGGGTGAAGATACACCCAGCGGAGATTTTTCTAGGGCAGAGTAAGGCTTTGCCCTCAGTGTGGGCAGAGAGAAGCAGCTTGGGAAGCCCCAGTGAGGAAGCAACAGCCCACGCTTCCCTTTAAAAGCAGCCCCCCCCGGGTTGAGGAGGTTTGTATTGTGAAGCAGGCAGTGTGTCTTGGCTGTGAAGGCCCCAGCAGAGGTCTCTTGGTGTATCCTGTACAAACTTTTCCTCTGGGAAGGGCTTCAGGGTGACCGGGGGGTGGGGACCCTCCCTACCTCTGGCAAGCAAAGGTGATCAGGGAGTTGAACTTTGCAGGGGGGAGTACTCAACACCATTGCAAAGTGAGATGTTGGAAGCATCTCAGTTTCTCTCTTCTGCACTCAGGGGGCAGCAAGTGCCTGCCACCCTCCCTTCTCCTCCCCCTTCCTCAGGAGCTTGCTCAGCCTTAGGGAGAAGCACCAACCCACACCCCTTCTTGCTCTTGCTGGTGCGTGCCTGTGTACGTGTCTGCCTAGACGAAATGGCTGCTCCTCTCCCCCATCCTCTCCTGCTCTTGCTGGTGCAACAAAAGAGCAGGAAGTGCATCCCCTCCCCACAAGTTCTGAGGGGCTGCCTGTGCGTCGAGGGGTGAAATGCTGCAAAGGGAAGGTGGCTGGGGGTCCTTCCTTGCCTTCTGCCCACCATACCACCACAAAGCCACCTCCCCCATTCTTCTCGCCTTGGCATTAACCAATAAATACCACCTAGGGTTCTGGGGGGCTGGTGGCTACCCACTCCCCCTCCGTGGCTCCTCTGAGCAGCAGCAGTGGCAGGGGCGGCAGCACAGTTGCCAGGCAGTCTGAGGGGACGCCTTCTCTTCTTGCGCTGCCACCACCTGGGCCTGCCAGTTCCTTTAGGAGGTGGGTGCATCTCCCAGCCGGATGGCTCCAAAGAAGGTGGTGTGCTTGCTCATGTTGACGGAGATGTCAGCGTGGACCATCTTCACCGCAATCTTCTGCCGGGCCCGGAGGAGGCAGACACCAGCCGTGTAGCAAGTGTTGAAGTTGGTCTTGCCGGTCTCAATGCTGCGCGTGCACTGGAGGAAGGGCTTCTCGTCCACCACCACTTCGTAGCTGGCAAAGTCTGTGAAGTTGATGTAGTAGACCTGGGGGAGAGGGAACGGAGTGTCACTCCGAGAAGGGAAAGGGGCCAAGGGAAAGTGCAAATGGCTGGAGGGGAGCACTGGCCAGCCCGCTTTCCTGGGACCCTGCCGCTTCCTGCCCACCACTGGCCCTGGGTGCAAATAGTTCTGGCGTTTGGGGAGGGAAGCCAGGTGCTGCTGGGAGCCACATCTGCCCCCCATGCCTGCTTTCCCCCGAGGCTCACGTTCTCCTTCCCTCTGCATGAAGAGGGTCCGCTGGCCCCCCACTTCAGGAGTTGGGGACCAGCTGGCTTTCGAGTCCCGTGTGGCACTGGATGGGCTGAGCCTCCTGGGCTGTGTGTGTGTTTGCCTTCCCAGGGCGGGGGAAGATCTGAACTGTCTTTGCTATGCCCAGTTGGTTTGCCTCCAGCCACCGTCAAGCTCCAATCTGGGCCTTTAGCTATTTCCACGGAGAGCTAATTTTGTTTGACGTCACCCTTGTGTTCTTCAGAGAACACAGCCACCATTATGAAAACAGGAAAGCAAGTTGAGGGGCGCACCTTACTGCATTCATCTGTGGGACTAGATTAAAACTAAACAGGACCATGGAAGCTGCTGAACTGCTGGGGTGTCCCCTCTGGCTCTGCGCTAGACACGGGTGGGCAGCAGCGTCCCTTGGGGGTCCATTTGGGGGTGTGTCTTTACCAGTCATCCTGCCTGCTGATGCTGTCACTGCCACAAATGCTGAACCAGTGACCCTGACCCTCCTGTTCTCTGAGTGCCCCACTGCGTGCCCTCCCAACAGCTGCTTTCCTCCTGGAACAATGGGGCAAAGGCTAGTGGGAGGCCCACCAGGTGGAGAGTGCAGTGGGGGGGCCTCACATCTAGGGGCCAGGCTTTGCCCTCCTCTGGACCTTGGTGGACACCCTCCAAACTATGAGAAAAAAATCTCCATGGCAAACTGTACCCCCAGGACATCTAGGTTGGAGGGATGACAGTTTGCCATGGAAAATGTTGTTGGCCTGTTTTAGGCAAGAAAATGCATTTTTAGAAACAGAATGCATTCCCTGGGATCCGACTGCCCCTCGACTTGAGGAGAGTTACTTCCAAGTGGCAAAGCATGCCCTGGAAGCTTCTGGGGGATAAGATCTGTCATTTTGGGGGCAGTGTTTTTCCTTGGAGAGTGGGTGAGTCTGTGAGCCCCGGGGTGTGCTCTCTGCCCAGTGGGCCCCTTTCCCCCACATCTCCCTCTGCCCAGCCCCCTCCCCCTCCTTATCCCCACAGTTTCCCACAATGCGAGGCGCTGGTGAGGATCCCAGAGTCTGGAGGATCCCGGCCTTGTCTTGCTCAGGGTCCCCGAGCCGCTTGCATTCTGGAGACGGGAAAAGGGGCGTTAGGCCTCAGACCGTACTCACTTCTACCTGACTATAGACGAAGTAGGTGCCGTCGACCAGTACCTCCAGTTCGCCACTGCGGGTGTGCAGCTTGAACACTCTGGGATTCATGGCGATGCGGGACCAGTCATTGAGGACTCCACCTGAAAGATCTCAGTATGAGAAAATGGCAGTCACTCAGTGATCGGCAGGAGGAGGAGGAGATCAAGAAGGATGAGGAGAAACAAAAGGAGTCCTGAAATCAGTCCTGCTGGGTTTCAAAACTAGTACAATCTCCTTTCCATGCAAAGTGAAGTGAAGGCACAGAGGGCGATGCCAAGACCCTCGGCTAATCCCCACCCGCCCCACCTTCCTCAGACACCCAATGGGGACAGCAGATTGAAAGCAAGTGTATTGGGAAAACCCACGTCGGGGCAGAAAGACAGGGTGCAATTCTGGCTCCTCTGAGGGCCAGGGGTCGTTCAGCAGCCAAAGTGGCCCCAACCAAAGACTGCAGGGAGCCCTCAGCAAGCCTTGCGGGGTGTTTGCATGTGTGTGGGAAAGGGGGGACTGGGCTGCTCCAGCTTGAACTAGAGCACCCTAAGGCCGTATTGCTGGGGTCCACTTTGCCTTGCTGTTCCAGCTGCAAATTCCTTTTATGGTACTCTTCCAGAGCAAGTCCCTGAGGAATACAGGCTCCTGCGCTGCCCCCGCCAGAGGCCCTCTTTCTTCTAACAGCCCCAGAGCCGCAGGAAATGAGTCAGAGACTGTGCGCCTCAGAATCAATCCCTGGGTCACTCAGCTATTTACACATAAATCAAGGAAGCCCAGGGCACCTTTGAGACTCACTGGGAGAAAGAAATTTCTAGCCTGACATCTCATGGAGTGAGTGGAGGGAAGTCACCAAAAGCATAGGGCAGAAATGCTCTTTTTTTCCTGGCTAAAAAAGACTGATGTCTTGGAATGCTGTTTCCCTATGTATAGTGGTGGTGTGCAGTTCGGCATCAGTGTCAGAAACCTCAGTTGTCTGCATCCTCTGCACTGAACTCCCACAGAACTTAGCTGACACTCGCAGGAGGATGGGTGTTGGGAGCGCAAGTGGCACACGAGGCCCTGTGGACAGGAGGAAGAGGGTGCCTGTCGCTCATGGCCCGTGAGTGAGGGGATGGTGCATGTGTGGCAGTGGACAAAAGTGGGAACAGCACCCCCCTGGCAACTAGGGAGGGTCAGCATTTGCAGCAGGGGAACAGAGAGCGCCAGGAGAGCTGGCTGTGGATGCTGCAGCCCATGGAGACCCCTGGGTAGGGAGAGAAGGCAAGAAAGACGCACCCACCGCTGGACGGCCAAGAGGACTTGGACAGCAGAGGAAGGAGAGCAGAGGAGGAGGAAGAGGAGGTCACTGCTATGCTGAGGCGCAGATTACGGTTGTGTGCTTGAAGTGCAGCTAGAGCTCCCCTCCAAAACTGATGTGTGTGTGTATGTGCATGTGCATGTTTGCACACAACTCAAGAGTGGTGTTCCTCTTGCTGGGGTGCCCAGGCCAGAAGGCAGCCTTGGCAGCAGGGAAGGTCCTGGTGGGTGAGGGCGGGCCTTCAAGCCCCTTCCCTCCCTGTTTTGCTGTAAGCCCCCTCCCCATTTCCTGCTTTGGAGGAGCCTCCTGGAACAAGGTTGCGTCCAGGTCCCCCCTCCCCACAGCAGCAGACAGAATACTCCCCTCTCCATTTTCAGAGCTAGGGTGAGCTCCTTTAGGCCTGTGGCTCCTTTGTGTGATGCTGGGAGAGCAGCGGGGAGGGGCTGGCAGGGGCTGGGCAGAGGAGGCTCAGCATGGTCGCCACGGTGGCCAGGAAAGAGGGAGCCAGAGGGCAGTTTGACTGAACAACAGGTATGGCGGACTGTAGGCTGGAAAACTGGCCAGAGGGAGGGGAGCTGATGTGGCTCAAGGGGAAGGAGCGAGAATACGCCTGTATGTGTGTGTGTTGGGGGGGGGGAGAATGTGAAGCTCTTGTGATAAAATAGTTCTGGGGTGCAGGTTGAGGTTGACCAAAAGCTGTTGCCTTGCTTTTTAAACATTGTGGGTTGAGGAGGGGTGGCATAAATCTTGGGGGGGGGCCTGGGTGGGATTCTTACCATTCTTGACTTGAATGGCTGAGCCTTGTCCCTGGAGGTGAACCACGGCTGGCTGCAAACCAGAAGACAGCAGATGAACATTAAAACTTGGCCCTGTGGCAAAAGTGTCCCCATGGAGCCACCCCATGGTGCAGGGAGAGACTTCAGGAGTTCTCTTCTTCCCGCCTGTGGTGCCGTTCAAAAGCACCGTGGCAGAGACCAATGTGTGAGAAAGATGGCAGCTGTGAGTGGCAGATCCCCGGGCTTAGCAAAAGGCCAAAAGTGTTGTCTCTTCACTCCCCAAAGAGGCCCACACCTGGCCACGTCACAGCACATCTGACACCCCATGGCTAAAAACCGGCTGGCTCACCTGGGCATCTCTGGGTCCTGCTTTATCTGTGGCACCTGTAAAACAGGACATTCATTATCCGCTGGTGCACCAACATGGCTGCCCACAGCCAAACACCTCACTGGCTTCTCCATCAGGGGCTCCCGCACAGCATGATTTCAGTCATCTGGGGTGAGGTGAGGAGACCTGAGGCCATGCAGGGTGGGATGGCTTCCTATGGGCTGGACTGAGATCCCCTTCTCTCACCCTCCCCCCACTCTTAGTGCTGTGGGTGAGCTCTTCTAGGCTTGTCCCTCTTTTGTGTAAGGGAAACAGCCTGGGAAACAGCTGGACAGACGTGGGGCATCTCTGTTCTCCCCATCATGTATAAGATGGTCTCTGAATCACATTGTTTGCATTTCTTGCTGCCTCCCAAGGTCTACCTCAGTTGATAACTGGTCTCCCAAATGTCCTTGAATTGTCACAATAGTGAAGAGTGTTCTGCTCTGTTTCCAGGCACTCCAGATAAGGTTTAAAGCCTATCATGGTGCCAGTTTCTTGAACAAACTGCTCCCATTGTGTCTCCTCTGACACCTGAGCATGCCTGATTTTGCTTTTTGCAGGCCACTCCTCCACTCTTGCTAGCCTCCTCCAAAGTGTGTGCCTACTTTTCCCTCCATTTGGCCTTTCCTACGTTTCCCTCCGTTCGGCCTTTCGAAGACTTACCCGTAGGGCCTTGCACCCCGGGGGGCCCCTGTGGTCCAGGGGGACCAGGAGGGCCAGGGGGGCCCATCACTGTGGTGCCTGGTATGCCGGGGATCCCCGGGATTCCAGGAGGCCCTTGGGGCCCTGGGGGCCCAGGTGGCCCTTGTGGCCCTGGGGGCCCAGCTCGTTTGCCTGTGGAAAGAAGTGGCAATCAGTGTCATCCTCGCTAAACAGCAAAGAATGTATTTGCACGGAACGCCCGTGGCAAAACCCTCCCCTCCCCCAACAGTTTTTCTGGAATTGCTTCAACAGAGCGCCAGCAGGCCTGACGCATGGCACAGTTCTTTATGTGCACCCCTGTGCCACCTGAGCAGCAAGAATTCAGTTCTAATTCAGGGGCAAGAGGGAACTGCAGTGATTGCTGCGGGGTGATCAGAGGGGGCAGACAGCAGCATGCTGAAATGGCTGGTTGGGTGCTGTTCTCCTGCTGCCCCGACAGCAAACCCTTCTTATGGTGCTGTTAGCAAACGGCCAGACCAGTGCTGGGAATTTCCACGCAGTGCCTCCCTTTAGCAGTTTAAGGAGACGTGCCACGTGAGTCCTGCCTCTGCTCTAGCGTGCAGTTTTACGAAACTTCATACATGAAGAATAGGAAGATATGACAGTTCTCTATGACCTTTTGGATTGTAACACTAGACCTAGAACATTTATGCCTGAGTTGCTGAAAGTAATCTCAATTGTGTACCATTAACTGGTTTATATCTGAGGCTGTGACTGTTTGGACTTAAGACTGTCTGCCAGCATATAGTTTTGTTGGTGCACAGAACATATTCAGCTTCTTGGTACATTGGTATCTAATGAGACCACTGCATGCACTTTGTGTCATTGGTTGAAATATGTCTTGCTCTGCAAAGATGAGTGTCCCTCAGGTTAAGCATTTAGTGCGATGAATGTCTGACCATGGATGCTGCATATTTTTACTGTATTGTTCTGTATTTCCCCAAACTTCCAGAAAATTATCTGCTACCTTTCCTTATTCCAAGTGGATTTTGTCAAGCAAGAAGAGATTATGGTTGCTGAGCCAGAGGCACTGCCCAGGCCGTCCGAAATGAACAGAACAGAAATGCTCAGAAAGTTGCAGAAGCAGAACCTACAAACTCACCTTTTTTCTTTTTAGAGGAGGTTGTGCCTGCAAAAGAAAAAGAAGAAACGGATGTTTCATCTCCTTGAAATTAACCCTTACAACTGCCAACTCCAAAGGAAGGGAGAGGGAACAAGTGTCATAGAGTAGGCATCAGAATTCCTTAAAATTCATTTATCCCCAGAGGCTGATTGTATAAGTAGAAAAGGTCTGGAATTCCCATACAATTCAACCTTTTTGTTTAGAAGGAACAATGAGGAGAATCAGGGCCAACAGCCACATCATGAAAACACAGCACAACCTGATGCTCATAGAGGAACCTTTTATGTGTGCTGTGCAACCTCATTACACAACTGCAACATGCCACAATCAAACATGCATTGCACATTGATGTGACATGCATAACCATGCAATCAGTGCATAAAGCTCAACCATCTGCGATAGAGTCACATGCAAACACTGGTTTTGTGCCTATCAGCTGAATGCAGCCAATCATGCCCATCTGCTTATGTGAAAGAACCTGGATGCACATAATACACCGATAACAATGTTAGACATCAATAAATGCACAACTGCACAGAGGCCAAGCCACCCCCCCTCTCTCCCCCTCCCTCTCTGGATTTAGATTTGAATAATGACCTCACCATGGATCTCCTCCAGTTTGTTTCATGAAGGGCTACTGCTCAGAAAGTCCGGGGCAGCTGAGACCAAGGCCAGGGGGCTGGGGTGGGTGTTCAGTTCTGCCCGATTGCTCCAATCTGCAATAGATTGCTTGCCTCTCCAAGGCAAGTCTCAGTGGGAGTCTCAGTGAGGTGTGGGGATCACAGCTCAATAGCCTTTGCCAAGCACACACCTTGCAGTTCCCCCTAAAAATGCCACTACAGCCAATGGGGAGGCCCTCACCTCATGCTCAAGGGTTCTGTTCCTGCCAGTTTTGTGGAGGGGGGGAGAGGGCCTTTCACTGAGCCCCACACTGCCTCTACCCTGCCTGTGTACCTACTTGCAAGGGAGGAGAGACACAGACAGAAGTGGGACTACAAGACACCAGTGCCAGGCAGGAACTGCGGATGGGTCCCATGGCAGAAAACACGGTCCCATAATCAGTCCCTTTTTTTCTGTCTGAGAAGAACTTTGGATTCAGCCATCACAGTAGAAAAAGAAAGGAATCTCCATGCGGGATTTGTTTGGGGCCCTTCATGTGCGTAGCATCTGGACTCCTGCCCTTGTGAAGTGTCACGAAAGGGAGGCAGAAGGGAACCTCTGACATTTCCCCCCTCAACAAATTTACAGGATGAATTTCTCCAATTCCTTTCTGAAAAGACTTGGGGAGGTACACCTGGGAGGCCCTTCTTCTGGCCGCTTAAGAGGTTAGGTGCAACAGCAACAAAGCTGCCCCACCAGGAGTCTCTTCTTCTCCCTCCCTCTCCCCGCAACAGAACCAAGTCTCTCAGAGGGTGGGGGGACATCGCAGTGGTTGCTTCTCCTCCCCCATTTGTAGAACAGATGAAGAGCCTTCTAACCTTGAGCTGTTAAAGCCTTCATTCTGTGCAAGGCCGTGTCAAACCAATCACCAAACACCCTGCTAAAAGGCTCATTTACTAGATTTGCTTTTCTTGCCAAAGAGAAACCAAAGCCAGGCCCTCTTCACGGGCTCTGGGGATCCCTTTCCTTTCACCCCATGGGAGCACCCTTCCCCAGCATCTCCCCTCTCTAATTAGGCTGCATCTAGAAATGGGAAGGGGGCCTCCGCGGTGTAACCTCTAAGCATGCAAAACTGGCCGCTCCTAAAGAAAGACGGACAGACGGATGGACAGACAGACAAAAGTGTCAGGTGGGTGGCAGAGGAGACCATGGAGGCTGTGGTTGCCACAAAAGGGGGCTTCCATCCCCTTCTGCAAAGCCATTGAAAGGCCTGCATGAGGTCCAGGAGTGTTGTGAGATCAACTGTATGATTTACTGAGACAGTAGTGCTGTGTCGTGGTCAGAAAGCTGGACTGCGAAAAGTGGGCTCGAATTCCTGCTCGGCTGTAGCATTTGTTTGGCCAGTCACCACTGTGAGCCAAACCTACCTCACAGTGTTGTTGCAAAGACACACAGAGGGGGCCACGTACACAGCAATGAGCTCTCTGGTTGAAAGGGAGAAGAGGATATTTCTTTCAGAAAAAGGATTAAGAATATCTGCTGGGGCGGCTCTGTGTGCCTTTAGCCCTCTTTCAGGGCTGCTTGGACCACTTTCTGTGTCTGGACCGCAGCGTCCAATGTCATCCATAGCAAAAACCAGCAACTGCTGCTGTACAGAGAAACTCAGCAGCTCTTGGTCTCATTGCTTGACAACCCCAAAGCATGGCCTGTGTAGATAATTGGGGGGCAGAATGGGATGTCTTGGGGGAAGGGGTTTTATATTTGAAGCCCTCCCCACCTCTGCCTGTTCATGAAATAATTGCTGCCCTGCTAAACCCTTGCCTCTGTGTCCGGAGAGGCATCCCAAAGTTGGGGGGACCAGAACAGCCAGTTCAGGGTGGGAGCCCCTTCCCACTAGAGGAAGCGCTTGAAGGTCATTTCCCAAGTCCAATAACGTATGAAATTATTGGTGGGGGGACAAATTGTTATCCTCACCAGAAGTGGCTGTTCTCAGTCCGGCCAGATGCACAAATGTCAAAGCCAAGACACCCCCTTTTTCACAGCCATCCCCAGAAGCCACCGTGTCTTGTGGTTCTTCCCTTGAGTTACCTTGTTCTGGTATTCCCCAAATTGTCCTGTCTGAGAGTCTGTGTGTGCTTGTTGGGGAGAAGAATGGGCCTGCACCCACTTCAGGGGTTCAGCTTGACTTCTGAAGGAGGGAGGGAGGGGGGAGAAAAGAAAAGGGAGGCCTTCAAAGGCAGCTGGAAAGTTTTCCCCAACATCATTGCGGCTCAGCAGCCCACTAAGTGCTTTGCTGTCTCACAGCCAAGGAGGTTCAGCATCACAAGAGCCTGGAGCAGAGGGGAGCAGATGAGCCCCTTCCCCTTGAGCAGGTTTGCCTCCGTGTCTGACTGCATATGTTGATGTTTGCACCCTTTGGCGAAAAGGGTGTTATAAACATTAAACTTATATTCATTATACAGGAGGTGATCCCTCCTTCTGGTACTAGGCATCCCCATTCTCCCCACTTACAATGCCAGCACAACCTCCCCGGGCCAAAATAGTTCCTACTTGCCCCCACCCCAGGCAAGAGGATTTGCCCCCCAGCACAGCTGGCTTCCTGCCCTGGGGGCATCCTTTGGATGGGCGAGGAGCAATGGCAGTTTGAAGTCAGAGATGTCACACAATGGAGGTGGCAGCTCTGATGCCAGCAGGATGTTTGCACGTGCCCCCCGCAGCCTATCTTCACTCAGCCAAGTGGGCAGAACTGCTGGGGCTGGCGACCCTCAAAGTGCAAGGCTGCTCTCACAGGAGGCTGAGAGCCAGTGACCAACTTGAGGGGCTCTGAGAGCGGGATCCCTAGGAGCTGGGTGGGGAGGGGAGAAGAGCTGCCCAGATGAGTTTCAGGCTATGGGGGCAACATTTGCCATGGGCTCCCCAGTGTTGTGCACACAGGATTCCCACCCCAAAAGGGTCTTAGTTGTGGTCATGATCCACAAGCTCAGTCCTGAGAGGAGGAGGGGGAGCAGGGGGTTCAGACTCAGGGCATCCCCCCCCCCCGCTGAGATCAGGGCTGCTGCCTCTCAATCTAAACCTTTCAAAGTCATGAGAGCTTGTTTCATGTTATCTCTCTCTCTCACACACACACCATTCGAATTACAAACAGAGTGAAAGTACAAATAGCTGTGGTGAGCCAAAGGCAGTTCCGAGAGATGGAACCAGCTGCCTTCAAAGTCCTGCAGAAGGGATGGGAGCCACATGGGAGGGGGTCTGTGTTCGCAGCCCCTCTGACAAGCAGACACAGCTGTGCCAAGTGTGTCCGGGGAACCCCCCGGGCTCCTGGCGCATGGACCACAGAGCGGTTCTGATGTGGAAACACATAGGTGCGTGCACACACACAGCAAGCCGACTCAGAAACCCACGGCAGGCCTAGGATCCATGGAAAAGCTTTTGGGAGGGGGGCTTGCTCCTGCTTCTAGCAGAGGGCAAACCCCAGACTCCACCAAGCCTCACGTGGCAACCGTGGCCACACCTCTCCTCAGAGCAGCGCCCTTTCTCTCTCAGAGAGCTGCACCAGAAGAACTGGCTATTGGTTTTGTGGAGTGCCAATTCTTGCCTTGCAGGAATGTTGTCAGTCTCCAGAATGCTCTCCGTGCAAGCGGTGCAGCCAGAAAGAGTGTCAGCCAGCCCGTGCCTCTGTGTCCCCACTCCTCCCCTGTGCCAGACCTTTGGGAGAGCAGCCCACCCATCCTTCCTCCACGTCCAAAGGCAGAGACCAAATAGGAACTGCTGTTATTTCTTCTACCACAGAGTAATGTGGCTGCTTCGGCTGCTCTCCCGTAGAGCCACAAGCCTCCTCACTACCCAGGTGGCACCACTGGGGGGGAGGCTTTTGATAGGACAGATGTGGCATCCTTGTTCACTTGTCTCTGCTTGACTCATGTGCCCACATTTTGCCCCTGTGCTCTTGACCTGTGTGGTGGCTGTGGGAATGTTGCTTCTCTGGTGCCAACCCTGCCTTCTTCAGTGCCTGGACCTCCTTGCCCGACAATGTGGGAACCACACAAGTCCTCCCTTGCCCACCTGGACACACCTGAGGCCTTCAGCAAGATGTTAAAATAACCAGATGCTGCATTTTCCACAAGAGGAAGAGGTAGAAAAAGGAATATTTTACCGAACACACTTTGAGTTTTTGAGGTATCACTACCAGGTGGCCGAGCCCAAGGGAAAGGAGATCTAGACACTGTGGATGAGAAGCCTGGAGGCTGCAGGGGGACCAGGAATGGCTGCTCATGATGCAGGGAGGCCAAGAGGAAATGAAGGGAGTGTCTGGGAAGGGCTCCTCACCTCATTTTGCTCTATTCATGCACACCTTGCCTTCCACCAATAATGCTGCTTAAGAAACAAATGAAACATTTAAAAACCAAGACCCAGTGGCCTTTTGCATCCCCAACAAAATATCCCAACAAGGAGGGTGGTGGAAATGGGGGAGCTCTCCAAAGCTCCAGAACCCCAGGTGGGCCTCCGTGAGGGGGCAGTCTTTCCGAGGGCCTGGTCCAAGAACCGCCCCCGCAAGTGACCCCTGGATCAAAACCAGCAGCAGCAGAGCAGGTCTGGGACAGGTGGGAGGGGTCCATGGAGGGGTCTTCTGCAGCAGCAGAGGCACCCAGTGCCTCTTCCCCAACCGCTAGTGGCCTTGAATCAGCGGTCTGTGCAGGGCCCTGGCTGGCCGAAGTTACTACAAACCTTTCAAAGCTGTTTCCATGCAGAATGCATTCCCAACCTGGCTCTGCCTCCTCAAGCCCATGCTGGCCTCCTCATCATTACAACATCATTTCCCATTAAATGGAAACCAATTTGTTCCAATGAGGAAATGGTGTGCCCGGGGGAGATCTTTGGAAAGGAGGCCAAACATGATAGCTAATGCAGATGTGGTGACTCATTCCTTTGCACATGCCCTCAGCAGCTGGAGGCGGTGGCAGGGCTGGTGAGGAAGTGTGAGTCCATGGCAGCCTAGAAGAGGAGGAAGGGTCAAAGGCTCTCAGGGGAGTTCCAGGGCCTCTGGCTCTGGCTGCTTGCTGACCAATCCTGTTTCTAAAGACAAGAGCTCACAGTGCCATTCCTAGGTGGCCTCCTGAAAGCCACAGGAGTCGGTCGCAGGAGCTGGGTAACCAATATCCTCCTGGCACCAACTCCCTTTGGATGCACCCCCCCCATCCTCCCTAGTGGAGCCAGAGACCCTCCAGGAGGGGGTAAGGAGGCGAGAGGCTGACTGCAGGTCACCATGGACCTCTACTGGGGGAAACAGAAGTCTGGTAAATGCACAACACTCTCAGTGATTCGCATGCATGTCCCCTTTGTCACTCTGCAAACTTGCATGAGTGGAGACACCAGAACCCTTATTTCCAGGGTCCTCCATCACAAAAAAAAATTCTTCCTTTGCGCACCTCACATTACGCTCTAGTTCTGCTCCTCACGCTCCAGGTTGGGGCTGGCATGGCAGACTCTTCAGAGTTGCTGGTGAGTGTGGGGGAGAGAGTTGTAGGGGGAGCCCCCCCTCCTATCCCACCCCACAGCAGAGGCTCCCATGAGGCAAATGACAGAAACCCCCTTAAAAGCACAAGAAGGTCCCTGGGAGCCTCCAGTCAAACTATCTATCTGCTTCCTCCCCCGTTAACTTCTTGGGCTCCCTTTGTTTACTCAAGGAAAAGACAGATTTGGTCTTCTGGGGAAGGAGGGCCAAGAGTGGGTCTCTGAATGAGCAGGAGATGTCTTAAGAACACGCACACCTTCTTCCCGGCACCACAAGATCTTTGCACAGGGGCAGCTCAGAGGCAACAAAAGCAGAAGGCAGAGAAGACGCGTCCCATGGCTACTTTTTTGTTGTGCAATGCGGTACCCACGCAATGCGCCCTCAGAACCAGAGAAGACATGTACCCCCCCTTCAGCATCAACATCTAGAGACCAGGGTCTTGCCTGAAGCCGACAGAGAGTGATGCTCTTTTGGGAACCATCCCAAGTTACAGGGAAGAAAGACAGTTGGTGACGCAAAGGCAAGGATGATAACGCTTGGCATCCTCTCACTGGCAGCCCTCTACTGCTCCTTCTAATTGCCCTTCTGAATGATACATCTGTCAGGATTAACGAGGCAACATTTTGAAACCTGTAATCACCCTGAGACACCCTTCCCAATGTCATGCCCGCCAGATATTTTGGACTGCAGAAGGTCTGACTGCTAGCCACGCTGGCTGACATGCATGGGAGCTGCAGTCGAAAGTGCAGAGGGCACCACTGGCAGTGTCTGCTCCACAACCCAAGCCCCTCCAAAGAGCAGAGAGTGGCACACCTGGTTTGGTTACCACAAGGCAGTGTGCGTCTCACAAACAGCCAGCTAGCCTATGCAGCTTCAGCGCTCTCTAAATCTTGTGTCCATGGTGGCCAAAGCACAGAGGAAGCATGCACTGAAACTGCCCATCTGGCCCTCTCTCAGCTTTGCCCCTCTTGTGGCCACCTATTGGGTCTTCCTCCTCCTCTCCCCCCAGGAGAGGCATCAAAGTCCATCTGGACACAGACTGGACTTTGCAGACTGGAGAGGCTCCTGCAGTCTGCCCTTAATGGTCCAAGTGACCAGTGCCAGGGCTCTCTCCGTCACCAGCAAAGGCACAGGTGGGAGGAGGGCCAACTAACAGGTGGCCGCAAAATAGATCATGGCTCTAAGTCACTGCCAGGGAGGCAGAGTGAGTGAAGCAGGCAGGAGGTAGAGTGGCCACGTGTGGAGTTCACCATGCCCTCTGCCACATGCCCAGAGGAAAGTGAAGACACCCCCTCTCCCCCAACACTGCCTGTCTGCCCTGCTCTGGGCCCACCTGTCTCCTACAGACCAGAGCTGCTGTGATGGGGGCTGCAAACCCTGAGAGGGAGCCCTCGGGCTTCCCAGAGCACAAAAACGTGCTCAAGAAGTAAACTCTTGGTCTGTCTGGAGCGTGCCTCTTAAAGTCAGAACTGAGTAGCATTCAAATTGAACACACCCCTAGGCAGGAAGGTGGGTGAGCTGGACTGCCCCCAGCCGCCTCCAGTGCTGCAGAAGAACAGAGCAGGAGCTTGGTGAATGGGTTACTTTTCCATCATGCTTTGCAGCCCTAAATGATGGCACCATTGCTGAGAGGGATCTGTTCCCAAGCACCAGGCTTTTCCACGTTCTCAGCACCTTGCCAGGAGCATTTCTGGAAGAATCCCATGTCCACATTGGTACCACACAAAGCCTAGCCAGCCAAAAGCAGCCACATCACAGCAGGTGGCAGAGAAGCGGGCTCTCTGGAGTCAGGGGTTGCCCAAGTGAGAGCCTGGAAGGGTGGCTGGCATTTTGCAGAAGCGGGGAGTGGGATGCAGGGCTTCTTGGGGAAGGAGGGCCAGAAGCAGCTCATCTCTTCCAGTGTAATGATATAGAACAACTCCTGCAATTTGGTCCCAAAACATTAAGAAGTGACAACTAGAAGAAAAAACACAAGGAAAACCTCAGACATGCAACTAATTACAAAATTACTCAAATACTTGTCCAACTTGGTCTGAACTTGTCTGAGGGTAAAAAGACACTTTGGCAAAGGACGGCAGTTGAGCAACCCCTTCGGAGGAGTTCAGGTGAAGGAGGGAGCCGCAGAGAAAGGGAGCCGCTGCCAGCTCCCTCATGCAACCGACTCTCACCTGTCCCAGCCAGAAAGTGCCTCAGCATCTCTGCGGATGAGCCTGTTAGGACGTCCTGCCCCAGTCATGGAAGGGGATGGTGCTGCTCAGCTGGACCCCTGGCAGAACCGAGCACTTCGGAGGGGAGCAGGGGAAACATAGACGCAGAAGGATCTCTCCTCTTCCGCCCACTCTGCGTGGTGCTGGAAGTCCCTGGGCCCGGAAGAGCCCTTTGGGAACAGCAGCCAAGGAGACCCCGGCTAAAGCAAGGGATGGGCCCACTCTCCACGATGGAGAAAGTGCAGTCCCAAGGCCGAGGGGTGGACATAAGACCCACAAAGAGTCTGGGCGGCACCAGGCATGCCTTTACAGACCTGCCCCTGGGGACTGGGACTGGCGGAACCCACTGGCCCCAATCCCTACCCTTACCCCAGAGGCCACTTGCCAGCCCACCTGAGCCGTTCTGGGCCCAGACAGCAAAGATACAGAACAGGCAGTGGGGAAACAGAAGCCAAGGGCAATCTTCATTTGGGCTGGGAGCTCACAAATGGTGGACCAAGAACCAACTGCCATGAACTGACAGTCTCTTGACGAGAATCACTTTGGGAAGGTATTTGGGGATGGGGTGCCACCACCTCAAATGCCCCCTCTACTGCCAAGGGAGATGGAAACAGAGGGCAAAGACCCACAGGGTGTTGTCTGTTGTTAGGAGCTTCCACAACCCACGCAATGGAAGTGTGACCTGTGTGTGTATGATTGTGCCACCTAGTCACCTGTCGGCTTCTAAGCAGACCCCAGAGATTTCCCAGGGACTGGGATGTCCCCTCATTCCTGGCTTGCCAACTGGCTGGCAGGGAGGTACCAGCAAGAGCCTTTGGCTCCTAATCTCAGTAGGCCCCAAAGGTAAGTCTGCACAGGCAGCACCCCCCACGAGTGCTCTTCTGGGCGGGAGATGACTCACTGAAAGGGTTAATTTTCCACTCTGGCATTGTCCACAGCCACAGAGGTGACCAAAAAGCCACCCGACAAGAAATGGCCAGCCATCTACATATAGTTTCCCAAAGTGAACCTTTTTCTGAAGATAAACAGTGGTGTGTACTTGTGTGTGAGCGCACATACAAGCTAATTGAAAAAAGAATTCCACCCCCATCCCAAGGAGAATAACTTCCCTCTCTTCTTGGACCAGAAAACAGTCAGTCCAAGGAGTCTGGAGGGGCTGGGGGGCACAAGATCAACCACTGCTACTTCTCTGGGACTCGGGACCAGAAGCCCAGCTGAAGGCCCCTTGGGCGGGACTGTGGATCTGGTCCCTGCCCCTGAGGGAGAAAGAGGTGCAGTGGCCCAGCTGGGCACCCGGTCTGTCCCCTCCACTCCTCCAGCCCCTGTCTCCCCCACAACCGAGATAGTTTCTGGAGAGAGCTTCTGCCTCTCAGCTGCAGGAGGCGGTCACCTCGCTAGGCAGCCCCTCGGCGTCACTGCAGAATCCTTCAGAGCTGAATCTATAGTTACTTGCAGCAGGTTGTAGCTTGCAAGTGCAAAGGCTGATTTCTCTCAGCAGATGCTCCAGTTCTTTCTTCACCTGTGAGTAACAAGCAAAATATGAAGTAAAAAGCTGCTGACAGAAGTATTAGTCACTGGAGCTGGTGCAAAGGTTTGTTTGTTAAGAGCCAAAAGTGGCAAGAATTATAGGAGGGGGTGAGGGAGTGTGTTTAAGGCATCAGAAGCCCATCAGTTTGATAAATCTGCTTTTCCTATGCTCCAAACTAAAGCCACACCATGCCATAGCCTGAGGTCTCCCTCATTTTTTACTTCTGTGTCAAGCAGCAAAGGGGCTCAGGAACCCCTCAAAAGGGAAGACTTAATGTTCCTGGGGTGAGGAAGGAGGGAGCCCCAAGCAAGAGGTGGGGTGTGGCCAGGTGAAGGTACCTGTCCTTTCCTAGCACTGTGTCCAAAGCAGAGACTGAATGTGACCTCTACTGAAGCACATCAGTCACCCCTAGCCATCATTAATGGGGGGCAGCAGGGGACAGCAGAGGGGATTTGGCGGCTCCTTGCCCCAGAGCAGCTCCTCCAGGTTCACCTCACGCCTCCCTCTGCCATCCCTCCCTGCAGAGTGAAGCAGGACATCCTGGTACATGGGTGGGGAACTGACGGATGGAAGGACAGATGGCGGGGAGTCGGCTCCCTCCCCCATACAGCCAAGCATTTCTGGCTCCGGGCGCTGAACTGGGAATCCAGAGCTCTGTTTCTTGCAGAGCTGACAGACGTTGCCGCAGCTTTAACATATGCAGACTAATATGTTTAAATCAAATATCCAGAGGCATCTTGGCTGGAACTGCAAAGTTTATTTTTAAATAGCACAGCTCCCTATCACTCTCAAATATACGCGCGCGCGCACACACACACACACACACACACTCTTACTTAAATATGCAGCTGTATTTCCACTTGGATTTATTCAGGTTAACAGAAAACCATCCTGACCTTTTTAGCTGAAATCTCACTTAGATCAATGAAGTCATGAAATCCAGGGTGAAAGGCTTTCCAAGGGCCTGGCTAGGGAGGGGGCAACAGGACCAAGCCCCACACATGCCTCCCCCAGGAAGCAACCTCCCTGCCAGGCCTCGGACACTGGCCGACTGGCTATTGGCCGGTCGCTGTAAAGACAGACTCCCATCCCTGTCCATGTGTCACACGTGCACCCCCTGACCTTAGGGGGGAAAGAGGTGCTGGGGGTAAATCTCTGGGGTCCAGTAGACACTCAGGAGGAGGGGGGAGGGGGCTGCACCAGGGAACTGTGAGCCTTATCCATGCATCGTGAGGTTTTGGCCCCGCTGTGTTCAGTGGCTCCCACCATTTCCTGATGATTTAGGATGGGTTGGGCTGAGGATTCTGGGAGGCTCTGTGCCCCAGAACAACCTGGCACCAGAGAGATTGGCAGATGATTTTTTGGACAGGATGTTGCTGCAACTTTGGCAGAAGGACACCAATGTTCTTATCTTCCCCCCACCTTCCTCTTCTCATACACTTAAAATTACCTCACGGTTTAAGAAAGAATCCCTTGCCAAAAGAATCCCAGACTGAAAATATTTAGGAGCAAATATTTTGTTGATCTGAATGTGCTCGTGGCTTAAACTGTTAGCTCCTGGGGTTTGGCAACAATGAAACCATTTTAGCAAGGAAATTGCAAAATATTTCAGGCCGCGAGAAAGGGGAAAAAAACAAAATGAAAGTTATAGCAGATGCTAAAAACATCCCTCTCTCACACACAAACCCAAAGGCAACTGCCAAACAGCAAGGCCCAGAGGGAAAGATCACACTGCTCCTTCCTACAGCGACCCCATTCCCTGCCCACTCCAAAGGCAGCTGCACTGGGGTGTGTGTGTGGCTGCATGTAGGAATTAGGCAGGAGAGGAGGGTGGGATAAATTTCTGGGTCCCTGCAAGGTTTCTTCCCCAAATAGTCCTGGGTGTCCCGAGCCCCGGGCCTCCATGGCGCTATGGAGGCCCTCTGGGTGGCTACTCAGCTGGGATTCGCTGATCGGATTATGCAGACGGCTCTCCTTCTCCTGCCGAACAGGGTGCTCTTGGACACTCCCAGGAATCTGAGTGTTTGCCTGCCACTTTGCAATATTTGCTTGCTCCTCCCCCACTCTCTCTCTTCCAAAAAAGAAGGGACGCAAGCCTAGCCTCCTCTGCTCTCTGTACGAGATCTCCCCGGTTTTCTCACTGGAGGGTGGGCGTTCTTTCTCCCACACACGGCAGCAGCTTGTGGTAGCTCTGGTGAACAAAAGCCATAAACCGCAAGGGCAGCGCCAGAGGTTTTGCTCCTGCCTAGCAGGAGAAAATGTTCAGAAGGTCAGATGCTTAGAAGCTGTATCTACTTACTTGACCAGCTGAAGCTGCAGAAAAATAAAGTAGCAACACCCTGATAAAAATGTGGCACATCTAACATTAGGGGCTGGTGTGGCATAACATCTGAGTGTTGGAATAAGACTCCGGGAGACCCAGGTTCACACCCCTACTCAGCCATGGAAACCCACTGGGTGACCCTGGGCAAGTCACACTCTCTCAGCCTCAGGGAGGCTGTGGGGGCAAACCTGGTCTAAACAAATCTTGCCAAGAAAACCCCATGACCAGGTTGCCTTGGCATTGCTCTAAGTCGAAAATGACTTGAAGGCACACCACCACCACCACAAATCTGACATTATGACCTTTAAAATCTTTAAAACGCTAATGTTAGATTCGTGGAAATGAAAATCATGCAGAAGAAGAAATTATTTTAGTTACTGAAACAATGCATCTCATCAGGAAGATCCTAATTCTGCCAGCAGTAATTACAATAGAAGGCACACTAGTCAACACCTGATGCTATTAATGCTGACCTTGAAACAAATGCAACCAGGAACCTGCCAACTGCAGTCAGCAAACGGAAGCAGTCCTAGGTGGAGCTCCCCCTTCCTCGCAAGACAAAGAGGAAAAACTGTTTTGAATTTGGGACGCAGGACAGGAGACACACCAGCCTAGGGTCACACAGCGCTCTGCTCCTCACGTGCCCTCAAAGAGGAGGCCAGAGGAAGAAGGAAAAGGTTGCAGACTCACCCTCGGCCCCTTCGCTGGCTTTGCTCCTCTTGTTTCTGCGGACACGGCCGCTCTCTTCGTGGGAGGCAGATGGCTCCTCCGCTGGGGAGAGGAAACTCAGCAGGGCCACCTGGAAAAGGATTGCAGAGAAAGGCTAGGCAGCAAGAAGAGGCAGCAGAAGCACAGGCAGCCACTGCCACAACTGGGAGGCGAAATGTACAGCAACAGCTACCCGGTGCCCTTCCCACAGAGATATACCTGCAGCACCAGTGGCTGAATGGTAAACCAACACCTTCACAAATCCCACTGATCTAGTGCATGGCCTCTAGTTAGTGGTAGCAGTTGGATGTAGGCCAAACAACAGAAATATGAAAGCAACAAATGTTTGCCATCTCTACGGGTGCAAAGGAACAGGAACAGGTAACACAATTTCTTTAGTGACAGAGAGCCTCGCTGGAGGAAAGCTGAGATAGAAACTTAACAGAGAGGGGAGGGGGAGAGTGTCAGTCAGACAGACCCTCGCATGGTTGGTGGGGTGCGTCTCAGCCAAAACCCATCAGACTGAAAAGTATGAAACAGTCTAAAACAACAAAGAACACAGGTGGAAGGCTTGAGCAGAATAAAACTTGGCCTTCGGTGTATGTCCTAACGGCAGAAGTGTTTAATTTTTGCCCCAGACTCAGCTAGGCCATCCCTCTCTCAGGGGGAGACGCACTTTTGACCCAGGGCAACAACCTGCCTCCACAATGGACAACTGAGTTCTCCGCTTGCTGCCTTACAAAAAGGGAACCAGGGCTTGTGAAGGGGCTTCAATTTCTCATGAGACATGGGGCCCCAGAGTCTTAAATCACAGAATCATAGAGTTGGAAGAGACCACAGGGACCATCCAGTCCAACCCCATTCTGCCATGCAGGAACACACATCAAAGCACTCCCAACAGATGGCCATCCAGCCTCTGCTTAAATATCTCCAAAGAGACTCCATCACTTTCCATTGAGGCAGCAGCAGATCCCACTGCTGGAGAGCTCTGATCATCAGGAAGTTCTTCCTGAGGTTCAAGTGGAATCTCCTTTCCTGCAGCTTGAATCCATTGCTCCTTGTCCTAGTCTCTGGAGCAGCAGAAAACAAGCCCACTCCCTCCTCAACATGACTTCCCTTCAAAAACATCCCCAGCTCCCTCAGCTGCTCCTTATAGGGCTTCATGGCTTCCAGACCCTTCACCATTTTGGTCACCCTCCTCTGGACACGCTCCAGCTTGTTGATATCCTTCTTGAATTGAGGTGCCCAGAACTGGACACAGCAATATTCCAGATGAAGTCTAACCAAAGCAGAATAGAGAGGTACCATTACCTCCCTTGATCTAGACACCATACTCCTATTGATTCAACCAAGAATTGCGTTGGCTTTCTTGGCTGCCGCATCACACTGCCGACTCATGTTCAGCTTGTGATCTTTTGGGACACAGGATGGCCCTAAACTCTCCTCCTTCTATCAGGGCAGAGGTATCCCAGTGAGAGCCTTGCTAAGCCTGGGCACAGCCAGGTGAGAGACATGGGGTTTACCTGAAGTTAGGTGGCACAAAAGGGAGGCCAAACGGGACATAGTCTGTTCCCTTGCCCAGAACAAAAAGGCCTTCCATCTCTTCATCTCAGGCAAGCCCTTGGATCCCAAAGACTCTGGGGAGGCCCACAGGGCTCCAGAGTCTACCTCTCCTGGACTTGGCCAAGAGCTTTTAAGATGACCCAATCACTCCCACACACGTGTGGGCCCAACCCAATAGGGCAACGTCAGCAAAAGCAACACCGAGCCAGAGCCTTAACTGCCATTTCACAAGCCACCCAAGCAACAGAGACTAAATCAGACACACATTTTCCCCCACTTAGAAACCTTCCACCTGCAGGCAAAGGCCCCAGACCAAAACCAGGTCACAGAATCTTGAGGAAGGGGAGGGGCAGGGCATCAGGCTGAGGCCTGGATTAATTGACCAGAGCCCTAAATAAAATACCCTAACTCTCAAATAATTCTAGAGCTGCTGGAATGGACTGCTCTCCTTTGGTTAAAAACAAAAACAAAACCCCAAACCCCAAACCCCAAACAAGCAAGCCTTGGCAGGAGCCATGGGGCCAAAATGGCAGCAGTAGTCCAAAGAGCCATCCAAGACAACAAACTAATACGTAGAAGTTCAAATGAATAAACTTGCTGTACAGTGTTATTATTCAGAGCCCACCGACATCTGTGGCTGGACTTTGAAAACGCAAGCCAGAGATAAGCCCTTCATCTTCTCACACACCATAGGGAACCCGGGCAAGTATTCCCAGGAATCCTCCAAGGGCAGGAGGGGGGAAATTGCACAGAGTGTGGGGCAGGGCAGCCAGGGAGTGGGTCGGGTGGGTCTTATCTCTGGGGAGCAGCAAGTTACGGGAGGAGAGAGATCCAATGCAATGCTTGGAGTTGATCTCAGTACTTCCAAGGAGGAAATAAGAGAAATGGCTCTGCTGCTGCCACCAGCTGGATTCAAGGGGCTGATGGAAAAAGTGAAACACCGTCTGTCCCCCCGCCAGTCCTAGCAGAAGCCTTCTGGCCCACTTTGGTAACCTCAAGGCTGCAACAGAACAGGGCAGTCCTAGTCCTCTCCCCTTCTCCCCCTTCAGCTCTGACAGGAGCACCTCTGCTCCCTCCTGGCCCCTTGGCTCTAACCCCACAGCAGCCAGTGGCCAGCAGCCAGCTCACCCTCTCAGCCCCAGGCCTTGTGAGGCGGCCACAGACTGCTCCCGGGCTTTTGACAGCCAAAGCACTGGAAACGCTCCAGTCAGAAAGTACACAACTCCGACTTAAATGATGTAGCAGAGGACAGCAATTGTTTGGCACAGGCATTTATTTGGGAGTGCATGGATTACAACTCAGAGCATCGTGGTCTATAAACTCATGACACAGGTGCTGAAGTGAGTGTAAGGTTTCAAACAATGCAGGATACCTCAGCAGCAAGGAATGTGCAATCCCCTAAGGGTGGTCACTCCGCCCCAAGTTCACTCCTCCTCCACCACCACCTGTAGCTAAGCACGGCAACACCCAAACAACGTGGGCTGGGGGAGAGCCATGGGACTGAACGCCGGCAGAGGGTCCCAAACCTGCCTCTGTCTCAACAACCCGGGGTGCACAGCAAGGCCTGCGTGTGTCCCCAGGGCCTGCTATGGGCCCCTCACACCCCTCCCCCAGAATCACTAGGCCTTTGCTTCTGCCACAACAATGGCACACCTCGCTTATGGCCATGGATGCCCTCTCAGGGAGGAAACTGATGGGAGGGAGGGAGCAGCACATGAGCAGGTGCTCTGAAGTACAGACACATTCACTGGGTTTTGGGAATGGGGGAACCCCACTGCTGATGCCCACCTTCCCTGGCTCTGGCTCTTTGTGCCCACTCCACAGCTGGATCACTCCCCTTTAGCCTTCCCCCTCCACTAAGGACCATGCAGCAGAAATGACACTTGTGGAAGACTTGCTGAGATGGATGCTCTCTCTCTTTCTCTTTCTCCAGATGCTGCTGTTAAGTCTTGGAGAAAATCCTGTCTGACTTGCTGAGGGTCAGGGAAAGGGACCGGCAGCTGCCCTGGGGCAGCTGTTCCAGAGCCCCTCCCAGTGTGACTGGTCTGGGCAACAGAGACCCTGCTGGAGAAATGAAGCAGGGGGCTCCAGGGACCAGGAGATCCCCCTCCCTCACTCCCTGGTGCCAAACACTGTGGCCTAATGAAGCGGGCTCGCACCGCCCCAGGGCAAAAGGGTGCTGAGAAGCAGAGAGAAAAGAAAGGAGGACTGGGTCCTTGGACTGGGCCCTAGAAATTATTTACTGGCTCTACATCTTCCCCTTGTGCCTCTGCCAGGAGGGCCACAAGGAAGGAGGCCCCACGGGGAGCAACCCTCTCCTTTCTGGAAGGGGGACCAGCTGTATTCCATCCGGCCAAACAACTGATCCTCATGTTGGACAAGATGTTGCACAGCAGCCTGGGATGGCCTGAACCAGTTCACGTTTCAGAGCTGAACTCCTGAGCAGCCAGATGTTTTCCTCTCTGCAGCTCAGCTGGGCCACAGCTGTCCTTATTACAGGGCAATTTTACATAACAAGCCCTGCGGGTGGGAAGGGAGAGCAATTCCCAGTAAAACTTGGTTAGTAACACAATGAAAACTCCATTGGAGATTGCTGCTCCATGATGGGCTAAAGATTCTGCTATACTTTTGGAAAAGAAATTGTTTTAAAATCTCCTTGTCCGAGATAAGCCAAACGGAGCCTATCTAGCAGCAGCCCTCCTGAGCCGGATTCCTGTGACAGGTCCCCCTCTTTGCAAAATGGAAGCAATTGGGGACGGAAATTGGGAGAGATTGAGAA
Source organism: Iguana delicatissima (assembly GCA_948472985.1). NCBI lineage: Eukaryota > Metazoa > Chordata > Lepidosauria > Squamata > Iguanidae > Iguana > Iguana delicatissima. Next base: position 85,549 of record CAOKZL010002029.1, read on the forward strand.
TAACTGAAAGGGAGAGAGAGAGGAAGCTGTGCCCAAAGACGGCTTCTGGTGGATGCATCTTTCCATTCTCCTGCCACCATTTTGGAGGCCATCGGTGCTGCTATGATGTTGAGCCCATTCCAAAGCCCACATGAGCCATTCATGTGGACACGGAAGCCAGAAACATGATATTAATCTGAACCTGCCGTTATTGTGAGTCAACTGTGTGTTTTGTTTCTAAAGAGGATGAAGTGATGTTTGGAAATCTAAGGAAAATCTTAGATAAACAATTTAAAAGATTACAGTCCCAAAGAATAGGAAATGTTTTATGTATGACAAAAGCCAAGCCAAAAACCAAGTGACTTTGCAGCCAAAGGACAAGTTACTGTGAATGGAATGAACTCAGCCCCAGCACTGAATGTTTGGCTTAAGAGAAGGCACACAGGCAGGCAATACCTGTGCACTCACATCCCAAAGCGCAGTAGCTTTCTGCGCCTGAAGCAGAAGTAGGCTCTTAGGAAACTCTCCTTCCACTCTCTGCCTGGGTTTCCTTGGCACCACCAGTGGCAGAACTTCATCATGTTGTTTGGGCAACCCAGCCAAAGAGCAGGATGGAGCAGGCGAGGCTTTGTGGCCCCAGGAGTCATAGACCCACATAGCCCCAGAGTGGGGAGGGGCCCCATGGGCGGCCGGGTCCAACCGCTGCCCAGCACAGGCTCTCCAGCTAGAGCGTTCCCATCAGCAGGGAGCTCCCAGCCTCTTTTCGAAGACACCCAGGAAAGGACACTCTATTGGGAATTGTGTCCCAGGTACCAGGGGAGACCTTTGAGTAGTCCAAAGTCCCTGGTGCCTTTTTCATGATCAAAATCCAAACTTCACTCCCCTGCAACCTGGAAGCGATCCTGAAATGGGCAGGTAAAGCCCCACAGGAGAATCCACTCTTCTGACCTCTCTGAGCCCCATGTCAGCTTTGGGAAGGGGCTAAACACAGGTGCATGGTTGTCTCTGCTGTCATGGCATGTTCTACACTGACCCCGACTCATCCTCCCCAGAGTCACCTCAGGACTCACGTGGGATCAGTTCCCAACTCTGGGAGAAAGAAAAGATAGACAGGAAGAGAGGAGGAATAACAGAGAGGGCTGCCAGCTTTTGGAGATCAACCAGTCCAAGCAGTTGGGACTCAGTGCAAGCCCCCCGCCAGCTCCCTTCCAGGAACAAGCCTAGCATGGTTGCCCCCCGGGGCCATTCGTTACACAACAGAACCAGGATGGTTCTGCTCCTGAGTAGCCAGGGTCTGCTTCTCTGCAGCCTCCACCCCCTCTTCTCGCATGGCCCTCTGGAGCCACAGAGACCCACCCACCTATGCAAGAGCCAAGATGGGCCAGAGATCTCCTGGGTGCACACGCAGACACCCGCTCTCACTGGCTTTCTGCCCGGGATGGTCAGGAGGAGTTGCAAGCCAACAGACGGCCTTCCCAGTACCCCCTCTTCATACAGCAAGGGGTCTGGTGTTAGTGGGCATTCCCAGTCTTCAGCCCTGTATCGAGCACTGGGTGCTGTTTATATTGAGGATGGCCCTCAAGATAACGAGAAGGAAAATGCAGCAAGATCCAAAACCCACAAAGCACAGCAGCACCTTTATTCAGCCAACTGAAAAAGCACAAAATACATTATGCAAACTTCTGAAGCTCAGCTGGCTTCTTCATCAGGCAAAGGCATTAAAGATCATAACAGGAGGAGAAAAAATGATGATGTTACAGGCCTACATTTTGTCCTAAGATGTCACTCCTATTGTCATTTAAGAAGTTCTGAAAGGATATCAATGGATGCAGGGGCCATTCCCCCTGTATTTTGGCTATCTGGGGACTGGAAAACAAAGAGCAGCAAAATCCAGGTAATCAAATGTTGACTCCATTAGCAGCAGAAAAGTAACTGCCCTTGGGATACAAGCTGTTCATGTAAGGCCAAGGGACAGAGGGTCTTGCTTTAAAAAGACACATCCCGGCTGGTTGTGCTGAGTTGCTAAGAACTGCCCACTGGCCCACTCTGGATCTGCCCCTCCCAACCCAGGGCCTCCTACACTGGTTTGGACAACACCCAGTTGGCCCTGTAAGTCTTTGGACTGGCTTTTATCAGCATTTATTTTTATTTCCATAAGCTGCTTTGAGTCCTCCTTTAGGGAAATAGTGGAATGTAAATTAATAAACAGAAACAATGATGGGAAATATGTGCGTGAGCCAGGCTGGTCTAGTGGTCTGTTGGGCCAGTGCTTCTGGACAGTTCCTCAGCCCTGGATGTCTTTGGGCAAGCCCCACTCTCTCAGTCTCAGTGGTAGGCAGTGGTGACAAACCTCCTCTGATGATACATGTGGCCAAGAGAACCCAGGAGAGGATCTCCACATGGCAGAGGGAGAGGACCTAGAGGCACATGGCAATGGTGTGACCTCGGGAGGTGCCCCACGAGACCAGCCAGCCCCCTTGGCAGCCCCAGAGTTCCATCCAAGGCAGATCAGCTGTACCTCCTGAACCCTAAGAGCATCTGGAAGTTTTCAGCAGCCTGTGAAGGACTGCAGAGAGAGAAGCTGTTCCTGTCTTTGCACAGACATGATACCCAGTGGCATGTCATAACAACGGCCCCCTCCGTCTCCCTCCACTGTTTCTCCGACACAACTTCAAGTGCCTTGTTTTCAAACACCTGAGTGTTGGTTGACACATTCCACCCGGCATTACTCACCGCGTTGTGCAAGCGGGCCAACACAGCCTTTACAGTCCCTGGAGGATCACTTTCATTTGCTTTTGATTCCTGAGCATTTATGCCAGGAAATAACATGTAAGGAACTTGCGTTTGCATGCAAAAGGCAGAGGAGAAGGCATCCATCAGCAGACCCCGACCCCAACCAGAGGAGACCTACTGAATCCATGCGAATTTGGTAGGTCCACTGTTCCACAAAGCCCCATGGAGTCAAGTGTCCCTTTTCACTGAGGCTGAAGTCTTAAAATCCCCATAGTACGGCATAAATATATGCAAGCAGAGGCAACGTGCTACTGGCACTGTGAAATAGCAACACTGTGCAATGCCTGTCAATAAGACTGGGTGCCATTGTGCAATGCACAGTGCACAACCACGACCACAACGCACAAGGGCAGTGTGCAGCCACAGTGAACGCCTTGGAGGTCGGTGAGCGGGATCTCTGTCTCTGGGAGTCTTTAAGCAGAGACTGAGTGGGCGTTTCCGTGGACGCTTCAGCCGTGAACTCTGTCACTGGTAGGGAGTGGGACCAGGTGGCCCCGGGGTTCCTTCCAGCTCCCAGAGTCCATGGCTCTTATGTTGCTATAGGCACAGTTCTGCTCCTGCCGCTAACAACAGAACATGCCTCTTGTGCCACGGTGAATAATCTACCTGGTGTGTGCAGTGTGACTTATGTGTGTGGATGTCATGACTAGGATGCTGGCCTGAGGCTAACAACTGCCTTCAGGCCCAGAAAAGTTTGCTGAGATAGTTGAAGGATATCTGGCATTTATGATGCACGAGTGTGTGTACATGCAGAGCCACCTGTACCACCACTGGGAGACTCACCTCTGCTGCGCCCCTCTGCATGAGAGGGAGGTTGCAAAGCAGGAGGTCCTCACTGGACCTCTTCCTCCAAATGCATCCGGCTCCTCTTGCAAGTGAGGGCGGGAACCAGGCACAGACCCTGGGAGATGGTCTTACTGACCTAGGGGGGCTGGGGGCACTTTCCTGTCCCCAACAGAGGCTCATTTGCCAAAGACTGGGGAAGCAGCTGTATTAGAGGGAGAAGGCAGCAGAGAGGGCCCTCCTATGGGCATCAGTGAAGCTAACAAGTGGTGGGCCACTGGCGTTGTGGTCAGGCATACTTTGGATGCAGCCATTTAGCCCCTAGTGTTACAGCATTTCCCCACATTCTGTCCCCATTGCTTAAATGTGTCTGAGCACAATCCTCCACCCTTGTACTCAGAAGGAGAAGCCATTCCTGTCAGTGGGCCTCCTTTCCAGAGAGGCAGTCCAGAGTCTGATCTATGTCCAAGTGGCTACAAGGGGCTGTCCTGCCTGTTCAGGCATTTTGCATTTTGCTCGGCAGGACGATCCCTACACTTCCCTCTCCATTCCACCACCAGGTTCTCAGAGAGCCCCTGTCCTTCTTGGCCGCCCCCCTCACCAACCAGGCTAACAAGAAGAGACCCTAATAGCCGGGCGTCTGAGGTCCTGCCACTGCACCACCCCACATTGCACCCCAGCTATCTCCTTAGGTGCCAACTTCTCCAGTCAGTGTCAATCACACTGCCGTTGTCATCAATGTTTGGATTTGTAGATATTTTTAGATTCCTACTAACCACCATCGTCCCTCTTGCAACTGAAGAACAATGAACTGTGGAATGATTTATTACTTGAAAGCAACTTGCCATTTTGCTAGTAACAGACTGAACAAATTTGTTCCACCTGTTCAGTTATGCACCCACTGGCTTTTTTGTGGTTACACTGAAGTTTTTCAACCAAACCTCAAAGAGTCTGAAGTTAGCACTGAAAACAAAGTTTGCATCATTCCTGCCACTCATAATGAGAACCAGGGAGCCACGCTGCTCCCAATTACTGCCAGCCCTCTTGACTAAGTGGAGGCAGCAGCCGGGGAAATTATCAAGGTTAGTGGGTGGGAACAAGTGCCAGGCACCTTTGCCAGCCTGAGCAATCCCAAGGTGATAAGAGGTGCATGGCACCCTGATAGGTTGCCCCCTGGCTTCAGGGGCAAATCATCTGGAAGGGTCAGGACTCAGCCAGCTGCTCTCGGTCCCAGAAACAAAGAGGCTCAGAGGCACAATGGTGAAGCAGCCCTGGCAAGAAGAACACTCTCTGACCACTGGCGAGAAAGGCCTTCCAAGGACCCTGGAGGCTGAAACTGCACAGAAGAGGTGAGAAATACTGCAAAGATGCCCCACCTGGGAGCAAAGTTGCCCACATCAGCCCACATCAGCCTGCATGGAGAACCTTCGAGGAGAAGGATCCACACAGAAACACAGAAGCATCAGAGAGAAACAGTCTTCAGCAGGCAAAGAAATGCCATTGTTCACCCAGTAGCACAAAAGGGTGGCTGGCTTAGGTGAGACCCTGACAGATGGACTCAGATCTTGAGGAGAGGGGAGGGGAAGGGAGGGGAGAGAAAGAGAAAGCAAGGCAACTCCTGGCTTAAGCCATCTGTGCCGAGGGCACAAAATGTCTGCTGTTTCAAAAGGTAAATCCTCCTCAGCCACATTTAGATTCAACAAGTTATTGGCAGGGGATGCAAATCCACAGGTGTGCACAAGATCAGTCCAAGACGTTTGGGGCTTACATGAAAGGAGTAAAGACCACAGAAGCAGGAATGAAACATCCCACTCCATGGGAAATTCAATTCATTCTTACAAAGCAAGCAAGCCAAGAGAAGAACAGGATGGGGCCTTCTCGCCAGTGCCCGGAGACTCGGAAGGGTGCCCAATGTTTCCTGTGAGACCTCAGAAGGAGGAGTCCAGATGGCCTTCACCCTGACCCCCAGGTCAAGGAGTCCCACAAGCAGAATGCCCTCGATCAGGACCCAGGATTAAGCACACCATCACAAAGGTCCTGGGATAACCAAAGGCTGTGCTGGGGAGCAGGGGAACACCTGAGCTTGCCATTACCTCCCCAAATGGCATTGGCCTCAAAGCCTCACTCTCAACAGGCCCCCATTTCTCTCCCCTGCTATTGAACCCCCTTGACTGCGATACCTCCCCCTGCAGCCAATTAGCCACACTTTTCAATGCAATGAATGAGAGGGACCAGTGGTTTCTCCCTGCCAGTGAAATCGCACCCTTGGTCCCACCAATGGAGAGCAACAACAGCCTTCCCCACATGAGGTGGATGCACAGGGTCTGCCCAAGGCGGAAGGACGAGGAGATCTCCTCTGAGCTTTAGATGACTAGACCACATTCCCCAACCCCACCCATGTGTGATCAGAACCTCAGAGAGCTCCGTCAAAGCCCCTTGTTCTCCTGAGAAGGTACAGGAGTTTCAGCAGCCCCCAATGGAGTGTGGACACAGGGTTGCCCTCAGGCCACTGCTGGCCAGGAAGGGCTTTGGCCTCCCAGTTTGGCCAACTGCAGGAAAGAGGGTCAGGCCCCACAGAGGGGGCCAGCAGCTCACGAGAGGTTGTGGGATGGAGACCGTGGCCCACCATTCCTTCTGCTTGGAGAAGGAAAGGGGGGCTGCTGCCTGACTTCTACCAGCTCCCCCCTTGCCACAGATTAATAACAGGGGAATATTATAAGCCTAGCACACAGGCCACCTTCCTCAGCACCAGGAGTTTTGACAGTCAGGGGAGGCACACAGCATTTGCCCTTTACAGAGAGAGACCCATTGCCCCTCAGTGGGGAGCGGATACACACGCACACGCATGCAGACATGGACAACTGTGGTCTCACAGGGCTACTTGACGGCAACTGTCTTAAAACTTGTGACTATCTGGCTCCCCTGGTCAACTAAGACTGAAGCAAAGGAAATGTGGGCTACCATCAGGGAAGCAGTTTCCAAATAGCATTTTTTTTCTTTTCTAAAAATGCAGGCTGCTATTACCTTGCCATAAGCCAAAAGAAAAGAAAAGAAGTAAAAAAGTTAAGAGGCTGAAAGACAGAAGAGACTGGAGGCTGTATGTAGTAAGTGAGTAAATCAAACTGTCAAGCATAATTGATTTATTAAAATCTGTGTCTCCCTCACACACCCCCTTTAGCTTTTCTTGTGAAAACGGGAGCAGAACATAGAACCTGGCAGAGGCGCTGAGGAGTTGAGGCTTTTCTTCTGGGGGGAAGTCCTCAACTGGTAACCCTGACCTCATAAAGTCCTCATCATTGTAATCTTGGAGGGGGGCAGGAGCATGTTTAAAAAATAACTTCCTCACAAATTATTGTTGTGTGCCTTCAAGTCATTTCTGATTTATGATGACCCAATCACAGGGTTTTCTGAGGCTGAGAGTGTGTGATGTGCTCAACATCACACAATGGTTTTCCCTGGCTGAGCGAAGGGGAATCAGATCAAATCCCCGTTTCCAGGGTTATAGTCCAGTGTGCACACCATTACACCACCCTGTCTCCACAAACACACATGTATATATGTCTCCTTATTTTCTGCAAGATATCATGACTGCAGTCTCCACACCTGGGAGAGGGAAAGCAACAATTAGTTGCTGGCTCAGAAACAAACAAGAAGCCTATAAAGCCACTGCAAAATTGAGGACTCAGTTCCACGTCGGAGGCTCCCTGCGTATTCTCCAAAGACGAGCAGAGACTCCTTGCCCCTCTTCCCCTTCTACAGAGAATGCAGCTGAACTGCAGCCACAGTTGGAAGCAAGCAATAGGTGGCTTCTTGGCTAGAGCAGCTGAGCTGGCAGGGACAGGAGTTTCCTCAGCTGGGGAACTGGATTTCCCAAGGCAGCCCCTGCCCTCCCATCAGGCTGAGCTCTCAGGTCCAGGACTGTGGCTCTAGGGATAAGGAGGGGCTGGCCTGGCCCCAGACTAAGCCACCCCTTGCTTGATGTCATCCAACCCCTCACCCATGGCACGTGCTGGGTCAATCCTTCCGCTGCCCCAGGATTGTGACGGAAAAGGATGAGCAGGGCTGGGGGCCTCCCCACACCCCATCTCAATGATGCCATCCCCCAAGGGCTCCTGCAGTCTCTCCCAGCAGTTACTGCAGAACCTCAGAGTACCCACCCACTGAAAAACACCGCTTGATCCAGCAGAGGCCAGGGGCCAAGGAACCCAAAGAGGAACTGACAGCCCGGCTCCTCCAGGGTGGCTGGGGGTCTCTCCGCCTGATCACTGCCCAGAGCAAGTCTGACCCTGTTGATTCATGTGGGCCAGGAGTCCTTAGGAGTGACATGCCACTAAGACCCAGGGGATGGAGGGAACCTTGCCCTGCCCACCAGAAGACCACGCTCACATCACATGGCATCGGCATACGTAATCCCAAGGGGCTATTGAGTCCAGCCCTGTGATTTTCAGTCCTAAGCAAGCTGCTGTCAGAAGTGTTCCAGGCAAGAAAGATCTGTTTTGCAATGGAAATGGTGGAACCAGGAGTCCAAGGAAACCTGAGTCAGAGGGGATGGAAAAATCATACACTTGTCTCACTACACCTTAAGCTCAGCTAGGAGATTTTTTTCATATTGTTTATAGACTCTTTGGAAATAATAACAGCTGGCAAGAAGTCAGCAGAACCCTTGGAGTTTAAGACTGCACTGATTCCAAACTTTGTTTCCTGGATTGCCTCCATGCAGCCCAAAGGCAGAAAAGGGGTGCCAAGAACCACATAAACTTTTATCCGTTCAGTACCTTCCTATATTCCATCTCAGGAGCACATTCTGTGGGAGGACGTGCACCAATGGTTCTGCTCACAAACTAAGATCACACTAATCCTGCATGGTAGGACAGTTCCACAAGACAGTGTGAAGTAGCTAAAATTCAGGAGGTTATTTCATATCCTTGAGTCAAAGGTGGGGTTGGTGTCACCCAGTCAGAACACACATTTGTCATGATTAGCTCTGAAAAGAAAGTGAACAAATTTACTGGATCCCAAAGAGCAGCCAGTGGTGGTGGTGAGGGGAGGTGGATGGATAGAGCTTCCTGGGGTGGGGGTGGGGAGGATGAAGACTCATTACCCCACCTCTTGCTGATCCAAGTAAGCTCCAAAAGAACCCCTGTAAGAATCTCTAGAAACCCCATTCAGAGAATTTTATTGTGATAGTTTTCAGAGAAGTAGCTATAAAAGGGAAGAAGAAAAGGGAAGGGGGGAAAAGAAATGTGGCAGCACTTTTAAGAGTAACTGGTTTTTATTTTTCCATGAGCTTTTGTGAACGTACATCAGTCTCTGCTCAAGAAGATTAATGGGCACAAACCTGCCATTACAAATGACAACACCAAAAAGAAAAAAAAGTTGCAGAATATTTCAGGACACAGTAAGTGATTTGTAGGCTGCAGTCCTTGAAGAAGGAAATTACAAAGGAAGACTAGAAAGAGAAACTTTTTAGTCTTCCTTTGGAACGGAATTATATGCACAAATTCCAAGCCATTAGAAGGTGCATGAACAAAAACAATGGCTTTATTGGCATCCTACTTCTATTAATACAAGTGTCCTCAATACTGTGCCTATAACAAAAGGAATCTTTCCAGAGAAGGTTTTGAATGCTGGGAAACTGACTTTTGGCAAGCAGATTTATGGCTTTGACACATCAACACTAACTGACCATTGTAAAGTATGGAAAGGGATCTTGTAGGACCTTTTAGACTAACTGAGAGAAAGAAGTTGGTAGCATAAGCTTTTGTAGACTTAAGTCTACTTTATCAGAAAAAGAAATAGCAGAATTAGAAACATACCCACAAACTCCAGTCTATTGACAGTGGGTTAAACAGATACAATGGTTTCCTGGTACACTACAGATGTTATAACACTGCTTAACACCCGGGGTCTCAGGAAGGCTCCCTTTTGGCCAGCATCACCCTGCATTCCAGTAACTCCTCCACCTTTCATATGGTTATCTGCTCACCTTGGCTTCTGGCAACATCTTTCCTCCTGCCTTTGTCTCTCAACGACAATCGTTAAAACTGAACTTGTCACCTCATTCCCACACCCACAGGTTTTGCACTTCTGTTGTGCTGCTCACAGCCTGCTCATAAAGGTCTGTTCTTAGGCAAGGAGACTTAAGTCTAGGAAACCTTATGTGACCAACTTCTTTCTCTCAGTCTCAAAGGTGCTATGAGATCCCTCTGCACACTGGTCCAGGGCAACATGGCTGTGTCTTTGAATTCTTTGACCAATTCACCCAGTCCTTGAAAATTTAGGGCAAAGGGCATGATTTGTCCCTTTCTAGATCCTGTTACATTTTGCCTCACTCCCACAACCGTATGAATATGCTTTAAACCTGAGGCTTTGATATCACTCTATGCTGCATCTGAAGAGGTGGAATTTTATCCATGAAAACTCATGCTAAAATATAAACCAGTTGGCCTTAAAGGTGCTGCTGCCACATTTTTTTGTCTTTCCCCCCTTCCCTTTCCTTCCTCATTTTCACTCAAGAAAGAGGCTCTTCTGGGCTTCTTAATTGCCCAGCCCTCATTAAACAAACCCATGCAGATCTGCTCCAGCCCTCTGTTGTTTTTTCTCCCCTCCCTCTTGTGAGGAGGGTGGAACTGAGGGGAGCCAGAAGCAAGAAGCTGCCCCCCAACACAGAAAGTACTCTAGGAAGGTAATTTAGCCTACCTATACAGCTTAAAAGGAGGAGTGGGGACTGCCCTGTCTTTGCTGTTGTAGCCTGGGATCTGAATCTATGGAAGGGTGAGTTGCAGCTGGGCCACCCAAAGGCCCTCCCTCTTCTCCCCAGCCCACCTAGCAATGAGGGAGGACCTTTTCCTTCAAGTCTGAGGGTGTTCCCCTATGTTTACGAGGCAGCGCGATATTTATCTTCATGCTTTGGATCAGAATGGGGTGGCCGAAAGAAGCTGCTGAGATGGGGGGTCAGCATGGTAAGAGGTGCTCCTGGGACCCACCTGGCATAAACCCAGGATTTGCTCTTCTTTACTCAGACCAGAGAGGGCATCCTCGGGGTCTCATCCAGACCCATGCCAAGGAGAGTTAATGGGGCTTCTCACAGGCTCAAGGGGTGTGTGGGCTGTGACTTGGCTTGTGAAGGGCTTGAGTTCTGGGAGCAAAGGGGTAAAGCTTTCCTCATGCCCTGGGAGGGCACAGTGGCTTCCTTTCTGGCACTTTTTCCTGCTTGGTTTCAAGAGTGAAGGAAGGACCGTTGCCAAGTTTTGTGACTAAGACCCACAAGGTGAGTAGCTGATATCCTGTCTGTGAAAACTGACAGCTACTTTGTAAACATGCATCTTTCCCAAGTTTTGTTGTTGCTTCTGATGGCAACCTGAAGGTGAACTCATCACCAGGACTTCCGGGACTGAGAAAGCGAGATGAGTCCAAGATCAGCCAATGCATTTTCATGGCTGAGTGGGAATTGACCCCTGGTCTCTAGGATTGTAGTCCGACACTCAGACCCCTGTTCTGGTCCAGGGAGACCTTCTTTGCAGTGGTGGTGGTGGTAAAGTGCCAAGAGGACTAGTGGGCATTGGAATTGTGCCTGGAGGCCCCTTGGCCGCTCCTCCCCATGGGCCTCCTTGCATGCCTGGCACACACCTGGCACTCAGCCTGTCTGGGTTTTAAAGAGCCTTTGGATTTTGTTCTTGGCAGCATTTGCAGTAGTCATGGGAGAAAAGCCCCCCTTCTACGAAATAATGCCTCAATTAAAGTTCATTTATTTTCAGATTTCATCATAGCTATAATTTCCCCAAGCCCCTCCCTGCTCCACCCCGGTGGGGGGATAGTACAGACCTACAGTCAGAGAGGCTTTTATGTTTCCAAATCCAGATGGACGGCCCTGGTCCTCACTTCACCTCCCCCTGGAAACCAAGGGCAGCTTCTGTGCAAGAATTCCACAGCAAGGAGGAAGGAATCCCATGCATTCAAGGGTGAAGGTCAGCTGCCGAGTCAGACATCCAACGCTGCTGTGCTGCTGGCTAACCCGGAAGCTCAAAAAGAGGCCTTGGCACAAACAAAAGACCAGTCACATCAGGGTGTGCTCCATGACCAGCAACAGGATGTGGAAGCAGAATACTTCATTTTGGTTTTCCACACTGGCCTAAATTAAACTGCTAGCTCCAAACAGAGTAGGCCCATTGACTGAATGACATTTGCACATGTGTGAAGCTGCTATTTAAGTCACTGACTCAGTGGGTCTCATCTAGCTGCAATTAGAAATGGGCTGTAGATTGTTCTCTCCCCACCTAGAGCCCTCCAGGTATTTCAGACTCAAGTGCGCCACTGGTGGATCAGGTCCAAGACTGTTCTTTGGCCTCAGCTTCGTCCCTTCCTCCTGCAGCCACAAGGCAACCACCAGCCAGAAAGTCTCTTTCTTTCTTCATGGGCAACCACAGGAGTCCAGGAGGCCAAACTCTGAAACTGCTTCCCCCTCCCCATGCTACATGCCACTGCCAAGCACAGGAAAGGCCTTTTGTGGCAAACACATTTGTTTTTTGCTGGGAAGAGAGCCCTCCTCGTGCAGCTAGTCTCCTGAGCCAGGCCTCCTCCCGGCTGCCCATTAGAGGAGAGAAGAAAGTGGCTGCTGCCCAGCTAGACAACACGTCCAAAATCCCAGGCCTCATTCTCCCCCACCAGACCCGGCGCTTGTCCAGTCCAGCAGACTCCCTGGATGTGCGAACATGCACACCTCCACTCTGCCACCCCAACTCCAAGGAGTCCCTGGCAGGCGGGGGGGGAGTGAGGTGGAATGGGGGGCATTCCTGGATTTTGGAGCCAGAGTTGTAGCCTTTCCAGGCCTTGCTGGGACCAATGGTGGGAGCGGGGAGGGGAAAGGGCTGGCTCTGTGCTCAAGACACCTTGGATGGCCAACAAAGAGAGCGACACATGGTAGGATGATCCAGAGAGAGCCCCTGCTGGTTTTTCATTCTGCTAATGCGTTCCCCCCAAAGGCACCCTCTGTGTGAAGAGGGAGTCTCTGGTGAGAAAGGTCCAGCAGCAGAGGCAGTGGGCGGGGGGAGGAGAGTAGAAGGAAGACAAGTGGGGGAAGGAGTGGGGAGTAGAAGGGCTTGTGCTACGGGGGGGCGGGGCGGGGATGACCGGGCTACTGCGCCATTGTTTGGTTTCCAAAGGGGCTGGGGGAGGCCTCTGAGCGCCGGGGGAGGGGGAGGGGAAGGGGAAGGGGAAGGGGAGAGAAACTCCGGCAGCAACGGGCCAGAGGGAAAGCGAGCCAGGGCGGCTGAAGGGAGGACTGAGAGGGGGCGCTTAAAGAGGGAAAGGCGAGGAGGAGACCTGGGGGTGCGCAAGCAAAAATAAAGACGGAAAGAGAAGCGGGGAGTGAGACCTGCGCTACCCTCCAAAGGGCCACCGTGGCTAGCGGCCAAGCCGGCTTGTGGACCAGACGCGCCACCGGTTTTGCTCTCAGTCAGGGCTCGCTTTCTCCGCCCTCGGACGGGGAAGGGAAGGAAGTTTCCTATGCAAACAAAGAAGGGACCCACGTCGCTGATCCCGGGGGGGGGCCCAGAGCGGGGAGGGGCGCTGGGCTGGCGGCGAGGGGCAAAGCCGCCCTTTTCCACCATCTGGCTACCAGCCGGCCGGGTACGGCTGTCGTCTGCAGCGCCTGGTGGCTTCTTCGTCACCCCTTCAGTCCCCTGCCCAGAAGTGGCCAGCGGCCCTTTCTTCTGCTGCCCCGCCGTTTTGAGACCTCCCCTGAGCCCCACCGCCCTCCCACCGCCGCTGCGCCGGCCGGGGCCCCCGAAGTGTGCGCTTCGCCCCCGCGATGCGCCCTCCGCTGTGGAAATTCAACAGAGACAGTAGTCCTCCTCCAAGAGGCCGCATCACCTTGACCAGGTCACCCCGTCCCCGCAATACCGTTCGGCTGCCTGGGGCGTCCCTGTGCCACCTGTCGGCCGCGGAAGGGGCGCGGACGAGCTCAGGGACTTCCCGGCCTCATCCGGACTATTTCCTCACAGACATCCGGACCGAGTCGCCCTCCCGCTGCCCCTCGGCCGAAGGCCCTCCATACCCCGCCCCGATCGTCGCCCTTCCTCCACGGCACCAGCCAAGGCTGCTCGGGCCGCGCGCGGGAGGAGGAATCGCGGAGCACCAGCGGGGCCTCGCAAGCGCATCCAGAGCAGTCTCTGGGTTGGGGGGCAGGACAGGAGCGCTCCTGTCCCCTCGCTCGCTAGCGCGCTTTTTGTGATATCCCACCCCCAGGGCTTTCGCCTCCTTAGCCCCCAAACAACGGGCCACCGGACCTCTTCCCGCCCGCGTCCCGGGAGGGCTCCAAAGTCACGCCTCCACCACGGGGGCAGCTGAGGAGGACAGCGCATCTTGCGGGGGGAAGAAGGGGAGCTGCTGCCGGTCCCCGGGGAGGCTGACAGTGGGGCCGCCGCCACCTCCTCCCCCTCTCGCTGGTCCGCGGGGATCACGTCACGCTCCCTGCCCGCCCCCCTCCCGCTTTCCACACGCCCTCCTGGCGGGGCCACGCGGTCACCCCAGATCCGCTCGCTCGCTCGTGGCCACTAAAGAAAGGAGGTGCCAGAGCGCCGTGCTCCAGTCTTGCCGGCCCGCCCGCCCGCGGCCAGGGGAACGTGTGCCCGCGGGACACCTCACCCACGCGGGAGGAGGAGGAGGAGGGCCGGCCGCGCCCCGGAAGGAGGGAGTCCGAACCGAGGAGGCGCGCGGCGTCGGTGGCACGTGCACCCATCCCGTCGGCTTTGCTGGCCGACCGACCGACATGTCAGCCTTCCCTCTCCCCCCCCACTTAGCCCGCCCGCTTCCTCGCTCTCTTGCTCACCTGCTGCTGCTCCTCCTGCTGCTGCTGCGGAAGGGGGCGTCCTTCGCGGGGCGGTGGGGCCGGAGAGGCGGCGGCCGGAGTGGCCCTGGCCGAGGCTGCGGCGGCGAGCGGGGGAGCGGCGCTGCTTCTGCTGCGGCTCCTGCTGCTGCCGGCGGCAGCGGAGGCGGTGCTTGCTCGGCGAGGCCAGGCGGGTCCGAGCGCCCCTCGCTCGCGGCGCAGCTCAGAGCGGAGTTCCAGGTAGCAGCCGAGGGTGAGGAGGTGGAGCGCCAGGGACAGCACGAAGAAGCCACCCAACACTCGCCACACTGCCCCGGCCGACGCCGCGCCCCGCCAGAGACTCCCAGAGCCGCCACCGCACGCGCAGCCCCCGCGCCGGCCTCGCCCCGCCAGCCTCCTCCGGGCGGCCTCGGCTTCGCCCTCGCCCTCCCCCTCGGCTGCTTCTCCTTCGGGCGGCGGCGGCTCCGAGCCCATGGCGCCGCCCGCTACGAGTCCCGCATCCTCGTCCGCCGCTCCTCGTCCCCCGGCCGCCCTCCCTAGGCCGCTGGCTGGCTGGCTGGCTGGCTGGCTGGCTGGCTGGCTGGCTGGCTGGCTGGGACCGGGGCGCGCTGGGCCGGCTGCGAGCGGCTCTCGGGCGCCCGCCTCCGCCTCCTTGCCTGCCTGCCTGCCTTCCCTCCCTCTCTCCTTCCTTCCTTCCTGCCTGCCTGCCTGCCTGCCTGCCTTCTCGTTTTTCTGCGGCCGCGGCTCGAAGCTGCCCCGCTCGGGGAGGGAGAGCAGGAGGAGGCAGAGGCGGGGGAGGGCGGCCACCGGAGGAGGAGCCGCGGGGAGGCCCGCCTCGCACGCCAGGCCCGGGGGAGGGAGGCGGGGAGCGAGCAGGGGGCCAGCAGGCGGGAGCGGGACGCCGTCGGCCGGGCACCTTCGGGCAGCCGCCGGCCAGTTGTGTCTGCCGCCTCGCCCGCGCGATCCCGCGGCCTCCCGGGTCCGGGCAGGCGGGCCCTCCCTCTCCCCTCCCGTGGCCGCGCCTCCCGACCAGAGAAGACCGGGAGGGGCCTGGAAGGAGGAAGGGGCCCTTTCACCCCTCCCCGGCCTCCCCGCCGCAGAGGAGACTCTGCCAGACGTGGCCCTCTTCGCGGGTCGAGCGCAAAGCCGCACATGAGGAGGGGGCGACACCCGAGATGTCGATGAGAGCAGGGAGACTGACCTGGGTTTTAGCCGGTAGTTTAAGGGAGCTCCCCGTGGTGCTGAAGCTCTTGAGGGGCGTGCAGTGGGGTTCAGCGCCTTGGGTAGTGCCCTTGATTTAGGATGAAACCCAGAATGAGTCAGTGTCCTCCCCCCCTCAAGTCACAGCCTCCCCCCACCAGAGGGGGCGCAGAGGCCCTGCTGCCCTCTCTACCAGTAGAATGGGCGTTGCTCTGCTGCCATTTTAGGGAAGTCCTGCATTCCCACCTTGCCTGAAAAGGGGGCGGGATGGTGACTCAAGGGCAGGTTTTGCCCTGACTGGAGCAGCTCTCCGAGGTCCTGAATCCTGACCCCAAGAGGGCCTCAGCACCCCAGAGGACGCTGGTCAAGTCTGGGGGAAATCTGTTGAGGAGCCCACAGGAAGGGCCTCCAGAACTCAGGGAGCATCCTGAGGACCCAAGCGCATCCCACACCCCCACATGCGCACGCAGAGGCCTACAGACTAGAAGGGCCGGATGTACACACTCAGCACCAGCATTTCCATGTCAACCCCAGCAAAGTCTTCCAGCCAAGAACTATATTCAAGGCATGAAGCTTTCATAAAAATTGGATTTGCTCAGGTTCCTTTCAGCACCTAATTAAAATGCAATTTGGCACCCTGGCCAGCCAGCCCTGCCTCCTGCCGGCTCCTAGAGCCGAGGGCTTTTGGCTCTGCCATGCCACAGCCTGCCAAGAAGCTTCAGTGTCAACGCCTCTTGAGTCACAGGCACGCCGCTCAGCCCTGTCAGTCCTTGGCCCAGGGGGCCCCTTTGGGCCCCTCTGCTGCTGCCCCCACTGCCTCCTCCCCCTCCTCCAGTTGGCCCCTTGCTCTAGCTCCTTGTGCAGAGGGAGGGAGGGAGGGAGAGAGGGAGAGCACCGCACACCCACCCAGCCAACTCAGCAGCTTCCCTGTCTCAAAGCTGAGGGGTGGCTTTGCTCTCCTTGGGCTCACCCACTGCCCCAGAAGCAGTTGCTCTTGTGGCAGAAAGATCTCCCTTTCCTCAGCCTATGTGGTGCCAATGGGGAAGGTGATGTGGGCTGGCACTCCTGGTTTGCATCCCCCCCATCGTTAAACCATGAAACTTCCTGGGTGACTAATGTTGGCAGAAGAAGAAAGGCATGGAAGCCACTCTGAGACTGCTAAAGGAACAATTTTAACAGAACAAAGTTTCTTTGCTCAGCACTTGCATTCAAAGGAAAATGGAAAGAATATGTAAACCTTAAGAGTAAGTACGCTGCTCTCTCATCCTGTGAAATCCTGCTTCTGTCCATGCCATGGATTCTCTTTATCAGCACAGAAAAAATCTGGAAGCAATGGGGCATTCCCACAATGAACATCTCCCAGTCTTTTAACATAGCTTATGCAAATATTTATCTACTCTTTTGAAATATAAGAAAAACAAATATTCACAAGTAGTTGTGTTAGCTGTTCAGCAAAATACAACAAAATAAAAAACCCACAATTGGTCAACTTCAAAGCATAAGAGACCTTATGCAAGCTTTCAAAGCATCACTGGCTTCTTCATCAGGCAAGCATGCTAAAAATCGCACAGGAAAAAAATGGTGATGATGTTGGAATCACTGGCCTCCGTCCTGGCTGAGATATTGTCAGTTAAGATGGTCTAGGGGGATTTCAATGCAGGCAAGGACTGCTCCCCTTCTTGGCCTTGTGAGGGTCAGGAATAAAGAGCAACAAAACTGAACACTAAGGCCATTTCCGCACTAGACTGTTATAGCGCTATTATTCCACTTTCAACATCCTATGGAATCCTGGGGTCTGCAGCTTAGAGAGGCCCCTCCCTAAACTGCAAACCCCAGGATTCCACAGGATGTTAAAAGTGGAATAATAGCGCTATAACAGCCTAGTGCGGAAATGGCCTTAGTGTTCAGTTCAAGGTTTATTCGGTGCTGAAAATCCACAATTCTCTGGCTAAAAAAGGAGCAGTTGGGTTTGCAAAGGTCAGGGGCATCTGGATCTCAAGAGAAGTTACTTTTCTGTTGCTAATGGAACTAAAATTCTATTATCTGTCTTTTATTGCCCTTGGACTTCCCAGTGTTTCCTGGCCTGGGCTGCCAAAGTGGACTCTGCACTCCGTGACCCCCAAAGATAATTGTTTTTGTGGAGAGCATTGCGTCTCTGCCAGGACTCTCTTGTCAGTGTGGCTCAGAAATTCATGGCTTGAGCGGGGGTGCTCCCAAATTCCATTAACAGAAAACATGGGACCCAACATATTCTGGGCTTGCTTTTCTCAGGTGCCGGCGGGGGACGGCAGAGGGGATGATGTCAGTTCCCTTGTCATGGCTGGAGTGCATCCTGGGAAGGCTTTGGACTCCCAGTGGTTGTAGTCCTCTGCAAGTGGGGGGAAAGGGGGCTGCTAAAACAGCCCCTCCAGTAGCTAAGGCGTTATGAGGGAGGAGTTGGGTGGTGCGATGGGTGCTTCTGTCACAGACCATCTTTGCCTGCTGGGATGGAAACCTGATGGGGGGGATGAGAGAGAAGATGGTTCACTGAACAGAGCACAAGTGGCTCCTTCCCACACACCTGAGCAGAAGGCAAGGAAGGAAAGGGGAGGCGGCTGGGGTGGGGTCACATCTGGGCTGGGGGCTTACAGTGCATCAGCTGAGAGCTAGCAGCCCTGAGCTGGCCTCCCTGCCTCCTGTCCAGGTGTGCTTCCCGTTTCTGACCCAGCCCATCACTGTTTAGATCCAGGGCCAATCCCTCTTTTGTTTTGCTTGAGAGAGCTCTGCTCAAAAGAGAAGAACCTTTCCAAGGAATCCTCCCATTCAGCCCGCCTCTCTCGGTTCACACCCTGCCCTCTTATTCAGACAGGATCACCAGTTTTGACACGTCTCAGCTGTGACTTGCGTTGACACATGTTCCCCCTCCTTTTCCTCCTCCTCCTCCTCCTCCTTGGGTTTGGCAGCCTGGGGGCATCTGTCTAGCAGCTCTTTCTGTGCCCCAAATCTCTGTTACATAAAGAGGTTGGATCTAGCAACAGTAGCCGTGGGCTTGTCCAGCCTTGCCCTTGAGGCAAGGAGCCAGGCAGTGCTGGTACAAAGAGGGGAGGGCAACAAGGCATCCTTCTTCCCACTGTCAAAAGTGGGTCAACTTCCAGTCCAAATCCTTCTTACCAAGTCCTGCCAGTTTTCAGGGAAGCAGGCAAAGCTGAGGAGGAGGAGAAGGGGCCTCTGGAAAACACAACACCGAGGGGAAACTAGTATTTGAGCCTATTTTGCTAATCTCATTCTGCTTCCCCTCCTCATACCAGGGCACTCCATACTCTTCTCTCTTGTGCTCTCTCAGTCCCCCAACCATGTGAAAATTCTGGATCTGACAGAAAAAATCGGCACAAGGAGACCCTGTGAAGAGAAGGCTCTCACTGGTCTGCCCCCAGCCTTGTCTTTAAAGAGGGCTGGTACCTGAAGGCAGTACTGCAAGCTATAGGCAGATTTTAATTAACCCAAACCCATTCATCCATTTTAAAAGGCCCAGACAACTGAGGTGCACACCCCTTGGTATTCATAAAATTCCACAGTCTTGGAGCAATGGTGGAGACAGACTGACCACTGGACAGCCACAACTGCACACACAGGCGCTCCTTTGCTTATCATGGTTCTAGGAGAAACGGGGGTTCACACTCCTTGCCTTTCTCCTAATGTTCCTAGGGGTGGAAAACCCTCTCCAGCTGCTGGGCCTGACTGTTCCTTTGCCCCCTCTCAGGACTTGTACGGTTGCTTCCCCTCACCCCACTTTTTGTTGATGAATAGACTTGAAGAGCTTAGCTTGCACGCATTTAGTGTCCAATAAAGGTGTCGCCCTAGCACGACTTTGGGGATTTTTCTGGTGGAGCAAAGCAAATTGCAGAGAGCACCTGACAAAACCCATGAAGAAAGGGGGATGCATCCCAGGATGCTCAGATATGATGTTTAATAGCTCAGTGGCTAAAAGACACTAAAAATCACCTTTCCACACATTGAGAGGGATCTCCCTTTGGGAAGTGGGGATTTATCTCTGATGGCCAGCCACAGTCTTGGCTCCCTGTTGAACAAAGTGTCCTCCTCCATCACTCCATCACTCCACCATGGCATTTGCCGAAGCAGATCCCAAAGATGGACTCTGAGTGCTTGTTCTGCTCCAGGCGGGCTTTTCCCTTGAGCATGGTGCTACTCCTTGCCTGCAGATCTCCGAGCAGCCAATCCATGGGTGTTTAGGTCTGACCTGTTGCATCTCCTTTTGCTTGGTTGCTGCTAGCAGATCCCCCTCTCTTTGGAGAGGGACTCCCCAGTGGCAGCCATGTCGCCTGTCCTGCCACCCACAAGTTGCCACCTTGGTGGTGGGTGGTGGGGCCCTGTGGTGCTCTCCTGCTGGCTCCTGGAGAAGAGCCACCTGCTCACACCTGCCTGAGCCTCTGGGAAGCTCCTGGGTACCCAGTTTGGCTTCCTCTTCACCTCTGCACCCCAGCACGACCCTCAACATCCTCCTCAGGTGTTTTGTGTGCCCAGAGCTGGCATTCAGGACTCCATCAGTGCTAGGAGGGAAGGGCGCCGCAGGTCAGCTGGTTGGCCGGGCTGTTTGTGTGGGTGTGTGCACGCACACATGCGCTTGTGTGAATAATCTCATGGGAGGGAGGGGATGGACATGGGCTCTGACAGGACATCCCGGACAGAGTACAAACCAGTCCATTTGCAGGAAGGTTTACTGCCGCCTGAGCAGTTCTTTGCTGGGCTGCCTCTGCTGCTCAGGGAACTGCTTTCTGGGCTGCAGCCCATGGGCATTCAATCTGGCATCATCTTTCTGCATCCTTCTCTTGGAAACAAGTTCAGAAGATACCATTTGTATCCCAGTTACCATTCTCACACAATATTTGAGGGTCTTTTTTTTTGTTAGATGCACTTGATCTGGCGTTGGAGGATGGGTGCTTTTACACTTTGTGAGGCTGCAGGGAAGGCCCCTCCCCCATCCTCCCTTCTACCAGACTGAAGAAGCAGCCAGGAGAAACCGGCTGCAGTTGGTTTCATGGTGGCTTCACTGAGGCATTTTTGAGGGCAACTGGGAAGACTCAGCAGTACTCGAGTGCCAGCAGCTGCCGTCTTTCCCACCAGCATTCCATTTGGGAGGCTGATGCAGTGCCTGGTGGCCGGATGGGGACCCTTCCAGTCGTGAGCAGGATGGGTGGGCTGGGTGGTTCAATTTCCAGAGGAAACCCACGCAGAAGCATGCAGAGAACATTCTGGAAACCTCTTGGATTTGGGCACACTCATTCCTGTAGGCAGCCTTGTTTTTCTTCCTTTTCTTTTAATCAGGGAAGTGACCGGAAGCCAACAGGAGGACTGAGTGTCTTGACAAGGTCTTCTAGACTGAGCAGAATGTAGCATCATCTTCGGGTTTGTTCAGGCAAATGTCTGGCAAAGCCTGCCATGAAGGAAGAAGGGAAGGTGCCCAGGAACCCAGAGGAATGGCTCCCTTTTGCTCAAACCAAGGCAGAGGTGGAGAGTGGGGAGCTTGCTTTCTGGTGCTGCTGCTCTCGAAGTGGAATGGGGACACCAACCGATCGTGGATTCAACTGGAAAGCAAGGAGAGACCTTTGGGGACTCAAACCCTACCCCTACCCCTTTGCTGACTGAGGAAGAACTTCCAGAAGGTGGCAACAGCCTCCCTGGGAAGGGATGGTCTTTCCTCCACTAGAGGGTCTAAGCAGGAGCTGGGGGGCAGCAGCTGTGGCAGGGTGCTTCAGCATCGTTGGATTCCTGCACCATCGGCAGAAGGGGTCAGCTCCCTACCGCTTACCACTTTGTGAAGGCAGCAAATGCGCCCCCCGCCGTGTTGATCCAAAAGGAGTTGAGGGGCTTCTCATGCTGCTCGCATTTTTGGAGAGGAGGGTGCCGGGGGCGGGGAGACCCAGTCTCTCTCTGCCCCTCCAGAAGACCACAACCCTCCCACCACAAGAGGCGGCATGGGGTGGGTCTGGTCGTGTCGCAGGCGGCATGTGGGCAATGGCAGCAGAGGGGCGTGTGTGTGTTTGTGTGTGTGTCACGCAGCATAGCTGGCCCCCTGGCCTCTTCCTTTCTGTTCTCAGCAGCCGGGATAGCAGAGCCGGGAGCTCGGCCAGCCTTTGAGGCGGTGCGAGGAATCCTGGGCAGAGCGAGAGTCCACCTCACCTTCCTCTTCTAAATTCCTGCGGAGGCCCCTTGAGCGACCGGGGGTCCCTCACTCTCTTCTTTCGGCCTCAGAGGAAGGCTGGGCAGGCAGAGCCCCCGAACGGCCAGTCTCGCCAGGGAAACCCGCGGCAGGTTCGCTTCAGGGGTGCCGCGAGCTGGAAACGACTGGAGGGCTCCCCACCTCTCCTCCGGCGGGCGGCGCCCCTTCCCTTTCTCCTTCGGCGCGGAGCCCCAGCGCCACCCGGCGGGCAGAGCGGAGAGGCACCGGAGGGGAGGCGCCCGGCGCGACTCTTCCTTCCTTCTTTCGCCTCCTCCGTTTCGCCGGGCCAAAGACGCTCCGGATCAAGGCGACGAAGCGACGCTGGCCCACCGGGCCCGGGACCCGTCCTTCCTCTTCCCGCCGCCCTCGGGCCCAAAGCTCCCGCAAGCGCCGCTTCCGCCGGCTGCCCGGTCGCCGGGCGAGGGGACGGAGGGCGCGCGCGGGCGGGGGGTGCCCGCGGGCTCGGGCGGCCACCAGCAGCGAGCTCAGTCCCGGTCCAGCCGGGGGCCGGAGGAGAAAGGGGCTGTGGACCAGGCTGTGGGCTTCCTCACCGTTTCCCCTAGAGGCGCCCGCCGGGCCCCCAGGAGAGGGCTCGGGTAGCGTCACCCGGGCAGGCGGTCTCCGTGGGTCCGACGGGGCTCGGCGGGCGCCTCTGAGGGAAACGGGGAACAAGTCCAGTAATCCAGTCTGATTGCTGGGAAAGGAAGGGGTACCCAAAGAGCCCAGAGAAGTGGGGAGGGCCGGAGGGCGTGAATTCTCTTGGGCCCGGGGGGCGGAGAGTAGCTGCTCTCAGGTCAGCTGGTCCCCATTGTGGACCCTCGTGCTATGGCAGCTCCGTTACCCGATCCTTGGGAGGGAGAGGTCTGGCCGCTCCTGCTTCCTCTTCTTGCTGTTGGGGGGGGGGAGCAACTGCTTCTTGCCTCTGGGGGTGGCACATGCATCTGTCCCCCACCCCCTTTGAGGGAAGCCTGTAGGGGAGTGATTTTTATTTTCCAGGGTCCATGCTGCTTTCCAAGGGCTGGGAATTGGCTCAGCTTGGACTTGCGTGTCTTGCCTCCCAAGAGGCCCCAGAGACCCAGTTCAGATGGAACACGTGAAGCCCAGAAAGGGAGTGGCACCGTTATAAAAACCTCCCTCCCGTCTCGTTAGGCCGTGATGCAGTATCCCAGTTTGGGTTGCATAACTTTACACACAGCCACTCCACGGAGCCCTCCGACTGGACCAAGCACCCTCGTTAAGAGGGCACCAGCAAGAAAGCTCCACGCACGCTGGCCCTGGCACTGCGCATTGGCAGTCCATAGCCACTGAGCATCGGGAGTGCCCAAAGTGCACGGGCGCTTGTTGGGCACCCTTCCCCCATGGGCAGCGGTCGCTTGGTGGCTCCCTTGCTGAGCGCAGACGTAGCCCAGCTGCTCAGTTCAGTTTCCTGCAGACATCAGTCCATTTCTGAAGGCATAAGTCCCAGCCGGAGTCTTGCAAATATTCCAAGTAGTTGATGGGAGGAGGGACCCCTGCCCAAGTTGAGGAGAGAAATGGAGGAGAATATGGATAGATTCCTTCCTGCTCCTCCCCCTCTGTCATCTGGAGGTCCCTGTTCCTGGTGGAATTCCATCAGGCAGGCAGGTGGCCCTGTCTGGTCTTGATCTGGTTTCCTTCCTTGTCTTGTCTAACAAGCTCCCTGGAAAGCTCAGCAGCTGAGGCTCCAGCCAGACTGGGTGTAGCTCCTTCTATCATCCTCTCTAATTAATTAACTAATTAGGATTTTGCTCTGGTGCCAATCTGTTCCCTCGGGCACATTCTGGGAAAACATAAACCTCAAACTAAACCTAAGTAATCACCAGCCTTCCCAAAAGGCCCTCGTTTGAACTGCTGGTCCCAAGACCAAGTTTGGCTGCCTCCTGGACTCTCTCTGACGTGGCAACTGGGCATCTGATCAGGGAAGGCAGTGGGGCTGCGTGGGCTGTGCCCCTTCCGGCCACATACCCACCACCCCTGCCCCACTGCCGAAATGCTCCCCTGCCTCCCCCCCCCGTGGCATCCTGGAGGCACTGGACAGCGGGGGCTGTCTGCATGAGCAGCTGGCTTGTCAGAGAGCCCCTCCTGGTGAGGAGTGGGAGCCTGATGGAGCTGGGACCCTCCCCTCCACCTGCCTGGTGGAGGAGAGGCCCTTTTGATGGCTTCCTGCCTCTCCTGAGCAGTGGCCAGGTGGGCGTGGAAGCCTTCGCTTGTGGTCGGGAGCCCTGCCTGGGCCTTCCTTGGGTGCATTGGAAGGGGAGCTGACTGGCCCACAATCACAAGACCTACAGGGACAAGTGAGGGGATTCCATCTGATCCTCCCTCCCCGCATCACCACCATCACCATCCTCCTCCTCTTCTTTGCCTCTCTGCTCTCCCCTTCTTGGAAACAGGTTTAAATATTTAAACATGATACCATATGTAAATATTTGAAGGGATGTCATGTCGAGGAGAGAGCAGGCTTGTTTTCCACTGCTCCAGAGACTAGGAGAAAGAGCAGTAGATTCAAGCTGCAGGAAAGGAGACTCCACATGAACCTCAGGAAGAACTTCCTAATGGTCAGAGCTGTCTGGCAGTGGAATCTGCTGCTGCCTCCATGGAGTGTGGTGGAGTCTCCTCCTTGTTTGGAGGTTTTTAAGCAGCGCCTGGATGGCCATCTGTTGGGAGTGCTTTGATGTGGGTTCCTGCATAGGAGGGGGTTGGACTGGATGGCCCCTGGGGTCTCTTCCAACTCTATGATTCTATGTGTTTTTGTGTGGAAGCACAGCCCCTTGAGACTGCTTAGGGGTGCTTAGTTGTTCCTCTATGGATGCTGCTCCCACCCCTGTGAGGGCCACTTGTCCCCCCTCCCCACAAGCAACACTGGGCTCTTCCTCTTCCTTGGGGGGAAGGTGGAACAGGTCACTGCGAGTGGCTTTTGCATTCTTCTAGGGGTCATGATATTCTGAGGGCTGCTCTGGAGCTACGTGGGTCAGGCATTAAGAGATGTCCTGAATGTTAGAGGTGGCACAGCCCCAAAACCCCAGTCAGAAGCAGTTCCATGGTACCCCTTTCTGGTGTTCCCTGGATGGAATGGGTTTGGGCAAATGAAACACCATACTTCCCTCTGCTCTTAGCTCTCTCTGCCCAGCATCCTGTTTCTTGGTTTTAAAGGTCTGCAGCACAGGTGTGTTTGGGATGCCTTCCAAATATCCCGGTGAATGTCCTGCTGGCAAGACAGGCCATCTGTGTGTGTGTGTGTGGGGGGGACACTCCTCCTCTCTGGCATTGATGGCAGGAAGTCAGCTCATTGGAGGTGCCCCATAGCAAAAGCAGGGTGCCCCATAGCAAATAAGGCCCTGCCTGCTTGACCACCGGCCTGCTTTTTCTCTTTTTTGGAATGACACACTTGCACCTGGCATTGCCATGCACCCTTTGCTAAGTCTCATTTTCTTTTTCTTCCCACATGAGGCTGATGTGTTGCTGGAGGTCATTCTTGCTTTCCCCTTCTGACTCCTCCATTGCATTGCTTCATTCATTCATTCATTCATTCATTGCATGCATATATTTCTAGCATTTTCTTCTAGCATTGCTGCATATGCCTCCCAACCTACCAGGGCCCCTGAGGTGAGGTACAATAGACAAAAAAGCTTTCAAGGCATTAAATATGCAAATAACAACATTTTAAAACAGACTAAAACAATTCCTTTGAAAGAGTTTAAACTCCACCGACAGACCTCCCCTCACCCGCTGGGACCTTGTAAGGGCCCAAAGCTGTCCTGGCGGGGGGGGGGAAGGGCCATAGGGGTCTCCTCCCTGAAGAATCCTTCCTCCCTCCTCCCACTCCCCTTCCTTCAGCAACCCATCCAGCTGTGTTTACACCTCCTTCTCCTCCTTCTCCTCCCTTGTGCTAGAAGGCGAAAGGGACATGGTGCTAGGGCGAAACCGGAGACTGAGGAATGCTGCCTGGGACACGCAAGAGCTGTTCCAGTTTCCTGCAACAGAGACAGGCTGAAGCGGCACCGCCTTCCCTGCTGTGTCATTTTGGCCTCCCTCCCTTGGACACATTCCAGTTTGGCAGTATAGTATCCTTGCTGAATTGCAGTGCCCAGAACCAGACTCAGTATTCCTCCAGGTGAGGTCCGACCAAAGCAGAAGAGAGCGGGACCATTACTTCCCTCAGTGTAGACACTATACCCCTAATGATGCAGCCTAGAATCACACTACCAGATCACACAACTTGACCCCCCATAGCGGTTTTCAGGGGGCTAAGACCCTTTTCATGCCTAGTTACGGCCTTATGACTCCGCTTTAGCTGCCCTGGCAACATCCTCCAGAATCCTGGGATTTGCAGTTGAGGGGCTTAGAGTTCTGGGCCAGTCACTCCCAAAATTACCAGTCCAGGATTCCACAGGGCGAGGGAGTCATGGCAGTGGAACTCGGGGGCGGTCACAGCTCTGCAACTGGATGGAATGAAAATGGTCGGGCCTGCTGTTGGGGAGAGCAGGCAGAGACTGGCTTCCCTCGGCCCATGGCAGAGGCGGGGAGAGGGGCCTGCCCTGGTCCTGTGAGTTGATCCAGGGGTGTTCGGGTTCGGATTCTGGGGGTGAGTCTGTTGCAGCTGTGCTTGTTGAGGTCTCCCTCCTATGGTATGGGGTACAAGGGGCCTCCAGTGAAGGCAAGACGTCGGTGGTGGATCTGGGCCTGCCCTCCCTCAGTGGGTGCCGGTCCCGCAGGAAGACTCTTTGCTGCTGGCGGGGTGCAGCCTCCACGGGATCTGAGGAGAAATAACTGACAGAGTGGGGGAGTTATCATCAATTCTTAACATTTTTTATTTCTTTACTGGGTTAAACAAGGAGCAGAGAAAACCCCTGATCCAAAATACAACAGAACCGAAAGCATTACAGGTACAGAGACTATTGAAACACAGAGAGAGTACCAGGATAATAGTTTAATAATACAACTGAATTATAGCATGGGTTTGTCCTCGTCGTCGTTGTTTTTTTTTTTTTTTTTTTGTCAAACCATCTTGGAAAATAAATGTAATAGGAACTAGTGCAAAAAAGTTCTAAACATGAAGCACAGTGTATAAAATGGCATAAGAAAACTTCCCCCCCCCGGACACAGTCACTTTCTTACGACGGAGGGTGAGAGAACAGAAGGTGGGAAGAGGAGAGGAAGCTGGAAAGAAAGAGAACCGGGGCTGGGGACGAGGAGTAGAAAGAAGATTTAAAAGGCTGACTTCAGCAACGCGCCTTCCAGTTTTTCGACCTCGCCGCCACGGACTGCCAAGGCGACCTCCGCAGGGTTTCTGCCCCGCCGCCAGCCCGTCACGAGCTCCGGAGGAGGGCTGGATCGCTCTCTCGTCTTATTCGCGCCCCAACGGGCCTCAAAGCAGCACATCGCAGTCTAAGGCTGAGGTTCAGCGGCTGCTGTGGGTACGCGCGTGTGTTGGGGGGCGGGGTCCTCCTGGTTCTCCGGATCAGAGTCCTCCTGGTATCTCCGGGCAATTCTCCCCCCTGGGCCTCAGCGAGGCCTCTCCCAGAAGGGCCCGTCCGCCTGTCAGTCCCGTATGTCCCCTCCCCTCTCAAGCGCCTGGGAAGGGTCTCTCTCCAAGCATCTTAAAAGGAGGCCGACAGCGCGCAAACCGGCGTGGGAAGTGGACCCACTGCGCCGTTCCTGGAAAAGAAACCAGGGCCTCCTCTTTTCCACTGTTGTCTCCCCCCAGACCGCCCCCAGGGTTAAGAGGTTTGATCCCAGAAATGACCAGTCCCCGCTGCCCAGCCAAGGACAGTGGGATTTGGGGGAGCTTAACGACTTCAGACGGGGCAGGGCGGGGGTCGCTGGGGACTGCAGTGGTGGCTTGGGGCGGGGGAGGAGAGCGGTCTTGTTTTTTCCCTCCCAGCTGATCTTCAGATGAAACCCCCCCCTTGCAAATGCCGCCAGGGTGGGGGAGATTGAGATGCTTTGGTTTTAGTTCTGAGCGCGCGGAGTTGGGGGAACGGGGTGGGGGTGACCCAGTGAAGCCACTACGAGGCCAAGATCTGGAGCGGGGCCGCCTGTGTCGGTCCCTGTGGGGTCTGGCAGGTGCCTCGAGATCCCAAATGCCCCCCACCCCGTCCGGACGGTTATTTTGTGTCTTCAAAAATGCGACTCGCAGTAGAGTTCCCTGCTTTCAAGGTGGGGCGAGGGGTGTTAATACCATCGAAGTGGAGTTTACGCACAGGCACACAGAGTAAAAGGAAAAAGACCCCTTTCGCGAACGAGGAGGGCGCGGGGAGAGGTGGCAGAGAAGGCTGAGGCCAGAGTTGCTGGGAAGTTGGGAGGGGAGCCCCCGCGACTTCTGCCGCCCCCCACCCGGCGCCCTTCTCCGTGGCTGACTGTGGGTGGATTCACTGGAGTCCCCCCCGCCCGCGCGCAGAGGGGACCCAGGAGATTCACAGCAGGACGGAATGAAAGCGGCATTAAACATAAAACAAGTTCAGTGCCGTGACACAAGCAAATTTAAAACAAAAATTAGAAAGAGCACCCCTAAGGAAAAAAAAATTAGCACTAACCCGGTAAAAAGCCTCCCCGCCTCAACGCAGCCTCCTTGCCTAAAGCTCCCCCGCCATTACAAAGCGCCAGAGAGAAGCGGGGAGGGGGCCAGTCCAAACGTTCTGCACTGGCCACTGAGAAGGCCCCGACTCCTGCATTCTCCGTCAAGTGTGCCTGCGAGCACACCATCCCTCCACACCGAAGATCTCAGAGCCAGAGATGGCCCACGTGGGAAGATGCCCCGGCTCTTCGGGCAGCCTGGACCTCAGCCATCTAGGGCTTTTAGGCCGCGACCAACACGTGGGATTGTGGTGCCTGTAAGCTCCCCAACACCACCTGGATCGGCCCCCTTGAGCACCCCCCCCATAGCCCTTATGATGGTAGCCCTCTCTTTCCCTCCCCTTCCCTTCCAAGTCTGCCCCAGGCTGGCACTAGCAGCTGTGCCGCAGTGAAGGGAAAAGAGAGCAAGGGCAACTCAGAGCTGGTGGCCTTGTGCAGGGCCCTGAGGAGGCCTTTTGGGGGAGGAGTTTGAGGGAATTTGCTGAACAGCTCTTGGCCTTATCTGCTGAACTACTGCAAGAGAGCCAGAAGGGAAGGGGGCTGGTCAAACACTTCAAAGAGCCCAGCGGGAACTTTTCTGCCTGGCAGAGGCCCCTGGGCAACCCCTTTGGAAGCGGTCCCTCCAACCCCTCTCTGATGCCCAAGACTCCACTGGAGATGCTGCAAGGCAGACCAGGGTGGGAAGTGAAGCATCCGCTTCAAGAACCCTCTGGGAAGAAGACACTTCCGAGCTGCAGGCTCAAGGCAAGACTCCTTGTGCTGTAAGAGTAGCTGCTGGGTCCCCCAACACTTGTGGTACCGCTAGACCGAAGCCTGCACACACAGGCACATGATCTGAGACACACCCCCCCACACACACACGCAAAGGACATGGCCAGTCACAGAGGGATAGAGGCATGGACTTGAGGAGATGCACTTAGACACTGCCCACCAGTCTGGCCCTCTGCCTGGCAACCTCGTTGCTCTCAGCATGCCACTTGAGGGCAGTGCCCAGGCAGTGCAGAAAGCCATGAGTCAGCTCACGTTGGGTGCTCACGGCTTTACTAGTGCCTCTATGGGGAGAGCCTCAATGGGGCTCCTCCTCTTATTATTTGCCCACAGCTGGGCTCTTTGTTGACCCAGGAGCCACCCACAGAGCCTTCCTGGGACAGCAAACCTCTCCTTGCATAGGGAGGGGGCAGCTTGTGAGAGGCCCCCGTTGGGCCAGAGAGGAAATGAACTTAAGTTGCATGAAACTTGGATGGCCTTCTAAGCTCCCATCATAACACCCAGGCAATCAGAGTGGACACGCCACCACACGTCTCTTCAGATGTAACAAACACGAGAGGCATAACGGCAGACAAACAGGTCAGAATGGAGACAGAACAGTTTCAGCGTCTCGGTCCCACAGCTGTGGCCCAACGCACACCTCTCCCTTGTGCAAATGCAGAGATCCAGCTGCACTCTTGGAAGCAACATGGTGCAACATGGTGGACATACAAATGGAGAAAGACCAGATCCTCTTTTCATGGTGGGGAGAGGCATCTCAGTGTAATCTGCCTCCTCCTCATGCTCAAAGGGAAAAGCTGTTTCAAGTGACTTTACCCTCACCAGGTTATACTTTGGTTGTGCAATGCCCTTACACAACTGTTGCACTGCTCAAGCCAATGCAGATTGCACACGGACACACAATGTGCGACTATGCACAACCAGGAACTTAATGGGCATGCACAATTATCTGCAAAGCACAACCCTCAACTATATGAATTGTTATGCAACTGCCCAAGATGTCTTCTCACCTGTGTAAGGGAATTTTTGCCCACACGAGAGGCCAAACAGTCATGGGTATTTCAGGAAATATACCATCCTTCCAAAGCCATTAGATGCATCAAGTGAAGCAGAGATAGCAGCTTCTCCCCACAACCAGAGACACTCTGCTGCGTTACTGAGATCAACAAAAAGAGATGGGCTGTGGGGACATGCTCAGCCTATCGTGGTTTAAATCGGAAGCACGTACCAAGTGGGAGGGGAATGGCTCTTACCTGACCCTCCCCCAAAGAAAGCAAGTGGGGATTGCCCTGAGTGGGCTGGAGTGGGCTGTCTCAGCCTAACTTCTTTCTCGTCACCCCCAGCACCAGCACCACCACCATCAGGGTTCCTCTTTTAGAGCAATGGGTGAGGGGAGGGAGAGGCTGGGGTCCAGCCCCCCTTTGGTTTGTCCCCTGGCAATGTGCCTGGGGATGCTGGGCTGGCTGTGAAGGTCACCAATCTTTGAGACTTTGGGAGCCCACCAGGGATGGGCATGTGAGTAGCCGCCTCCTTCCAAAGATGCCTGAGGTTCCCCACAGAACCACCCAAACTTTCAAAGGCCTCTTTGGCCTGGCAAGGGTGGCTCCAGAGAACAGAGGGCTGGAAGTGCCTCTGGGAGGCAACCAGGCATGAAGGAATCTGAGCATTTGGGGGGTGATGGTGATGGGTGTTCTGGGGATTTCACATCTAGCCCAGCAAAGAGCACCAAAAGCACATTTGGACAGCAGTAGACTTCAGGAAAAGTACGAAGGTGACTCCCCTCCCTCCCTCTAAGGGTTTCGGCCAAGAACTTCACAGAACTCTGGCTTCATTTGACCACATTTTGCTCAGAGTGGTGGACGAAACTTACACTCTTCTCACAAGAACAAATCAAGAAAATGAAATTAAAATGCCCCACTGTGCCCAAGGGGGAAACACTGTCCACCCAGCTTGCAAGAGACCTTCAGCTGGGGCTGAGTCTATGGTGGCTCCCCCTCCGCTTCCTCACTGGTCATCTCCACTCACCAGCTTTGAACCATTTGAGTTGTGTCTGTACGTGAAATGAGACCAACTGAGCAACCAGCCACCCTCCATTGCTACTGTGCAAGTTGGCCTTATTAGCGCTCCTTCCCAGGCAGTGTGCATACACAGTCACCATTCGCACAGTGTCTGCCTGACAGAAAGCAGCACACCGGGTGTGCAAGGAAGAGAGGTTGGATCTCTTGGAGCAATTGGAGGGGGCAGGAGACAAGTGACACCCACATGTCTCTCTTACCTAAAAGAAAGACCAAGTACCCCCAGCTGTGGCTGGATCCCTACTCTTGGGGGAGTTTTGCTGGCTGGGTGGGGATGGGTTGGTGTCTGTGGGAGAGGGTGAGTGAGGGGCATGGGTTCTCTTGCTTGAGCCCTGGAGCAGAGGAGGCATGACATGACATCTCAGGAGGAGGAGAATGGTTCTTGGGGGTGGTCTCCTGGGGTCACTCAGTTGCCTGCAGGCTCTTGTTCTTAGCAGGGCGGCAGAGTGCCAAACAGCTTTTCACCATCTTCTCCAGGCACATTCCCCCCAGGTCAGGGCAAAGGACCTGAAGTGCCACTTGGAAGCACAGTTGTTGGCCTTGCCAGCCCCACTTCTTGGGGGCTCTTGGTCTTCCACTGTCTCAGCTAGTGGGTGCTGGGGAAGAAGGACACCTCCATTCAGCCTCCCCATTCTGACTGGGACCTGATCAACAGCTGGTCAGGAGAGCTACATCATCTCAGCCAGTGGTTGAAAGAGCCCTTGTGGCACCTCCTGGGTCTTGATGCCACCAACCATTGTGTTTGCTCCTTTGGGGGCTGAAGGCTGCTCTGTGAGTCAGTACCAAAAAAGGCCTGTGCCCCTACTGTATTCTGATCATCTTGGTAAGGGGAGAAGGGTCTTGAAATGCCCTGGTGGGCTACCGAGGGAATTAGGACCACACAAACCTGGAAACACACAGAGGCATTCTGCATAGGAACCAACCTGACCCATTCCCAAATATTTAGAGAATCTGGGACCTTCTAGGACACTCATTCAGAGAATTATGAAAATGTTGTAATATCACTTCAGCAGTATTTTGGGCCATACTGGACATCTTGTCTTATGCTTCCTTGCTTTAATGGGCACCTTAAAAAATGCACACAGTGGCCATGGGGTGGGTGGGTTGGTGTCTGTGGGAGAGGGTGAGTGAGAGGGGTTTTTAATCCTTTCTCCTCCTGCAGCGGTCCTAACAAACACCACTTCTTTGAAGCTGCTGTTTGCCCTGAAGGGAAAATTTCTCCCTAATGGCCTAAGGTATCTGCAAAGTGGGGTGGGGAACAAAGAACTGAACTTAGGGCGAGCTGCAGAACTGAGTCAGCTGTTTGCAGTCCGGATGGGGGCCTCTCACACAGAACATCGAGGGAGAGGACAGATCTCCCCATTCCCTCCCAGAATTCAGCCCTTAGGGGGGCCAGGAGATCCAGGGTGCAGAGCTGGGCCCCAGACACCTCTTGGATGTTGGCCTAGAGACTGGAGAGGCTGGTTCAGATATCAGGATGAGGGGAGGGCCCCCAGAGGGCCTGAGACATTCATGGACAGAGAGTGAGGAGGACCAGAGAGGAGAAGGACAATGGGGACAGGGAGGGGCATTAAATTGCTGCCTAGACTCTCCTGTGGGTTTGGACCAGAGGATGACTGAGAAAAGGCCCTCCTGTCTGCTCTTCTGCCCTCCCTCCCTCCTGCTGCTACTTATGGTGCCCCTCAGGCAAGTCGCTCAGAATGGGGGCAGGGACCCTGGATGCCCACAAAGTCACACACCATAAGAAAAGCAGTCCTCCAACTCACGCTCCATGGTCTCCCGCCCTTCACAGAAGGCCGCCTCTCATCCTCCACCACATGCTTCCCCTTCCTGCCCCCCTTGACCTGGCCTCCCCACTGCTGTGGGCCTCTTGCTGAATGGGCCGTCCTGACGCTGGGGGGCTCCCAGAGCCCCGGGCAGATCAGAAGCTCTTCCGCCCGGAGGAGCCCCTTGGGGCCTGGCTGGCTGGCTGCTCCCAGCCTGAACCGCCTCCCACTGGAGGCCCGGCTCCATGGCCCCTTGGGCCTCCCTGGCTGCTGCCACCCCGAGGCAGGAGAAGAGCAGGCATCTCTGCCTGAGGGCTTCGCTGCCCCCTCGCGGGGGAGGACTTGTGCGCCTGTCACTCCTCTCGCGTTCTGCTCTCCTCCATGGCTGGCAGGGCCTCTAGGCTTAGCCCCCCACTGGCCGCAGATCCCCCGCCGCCCCCGCCGCCCCCACCCCCGTGGACACTAGAGAAGGACACCATGGTGTGCAGGAGCATCAGGACCAACACGCAGAGACGGATCTTGCTGTGGCCAAGGCGGGACCCCGCGGAGACCGGCAACAGGGAGGGGTGCGGCTGGGGGTGGTATTGGTGGTGGTGGTAGTACAGGTGGTAGTGCTGCTGGTGGTGGCGGTGGCGGCGGCGGTGGGCATCTTGGCTGCCGTGGAAGGGCTCCGAGTCTGTGGAGGATGCATTGTAGCCGCGCTCTGGCCGGCGGCCGCTGCAGGAGTCCCACTGAATGTCGCAGCACTTGGCCTCCTGGTCAGGCAGTTGGCTCTCCAGCAGCCCTGGGGCCGGCAGCAAAACACAGAGAGGGCAAAGAAAGGGCATCAGAGGGGGGCAGCAGAGTGGCAGGAAGGATACGAATGGCCATGGATGGGCACCTTCCACCTGCCAGGGCCACAGCACACTCCCCCATGAGCCTCCCACCCCACTTCGCCAGCCTAAAGCCCCTACTTTGCCCCCTGCCCCAAGGTCTGGGGCAACTCTCCCTATGGGTTTTGGTCCTCTCTGCTGCCTGCTGAAGGCCTGAGGTGCTGACCCACCTGAGCACAAAGGGCCTCCTCCTTTCAGGGACCCAGGAGGCTCAGAGGGGCCAGAGTAGCCTTGGGCCAGTTTACCACAGCTGGCCAATATTGGGTCCCTCCCTGGTACAAGAGTTGCCATGCTCTCTCTGCTGTTGAGGAAGGAGGAACCCCAGGCCACCTTGCGCAAGGTCTTTCTGGGAAGGCAGAAAGGCAGACAGGCTCTGGGGTACAGCTCAGGTTCTCCCTGGCTATGGCAGACAGCATCCATGCTGGGCCCCTGGGACCAAGAAAGCTGCTTTGGCCCTTGTCTGG
Source organism: Iguana delicatissima (assembly GCA_948472985.1). Lineage (NCBI taxonomy): Eukaryota > Metazoa > Chordata > Lepidosauria > Squamata > Iguanidae > Iguana > Iguana delicatissima. Next base: position 119,882 of record CAOKZL010002029.1, read on the forward strand.
AGAAAGGTGGAGGGGGCCCAAGGGCTGCGGATAGTCTCTCCTGGGCATCCTTGCACAGCCAATCTGTGAGCAGCCCCCCCACCAGAGTGCCTCCTGGAGCCTGTGGCTGCCCTCGGGGTCACGCTGCAGAGAGGGCCAAGGCCAGGGCCAAGCAAGGCCAGCTGTCTTCGACCTCATCCGCCCGCCCACCCGCCTCCTGCATCTGCTCACCTGTGCAGATGAAGCCCGGCAGCCCTCCGTAGATCAGCTCATTATTGTCAGGAAGGACGAAGGGGCACTTGGTCTGCACCTCCAGGCAGTATTGCTTGCAGGGAACCCGGCGAGGGCACTGTAGTTGCGTCACGTTGAAATACTCAGAGCACAACCAAGCCTTATAGACAGCCTGTGCAGAGCCGGGAGAGACAAGAGGGCAGCAGTGTGTTAGCAGACTTCCCCCAGAGCTGCCAAACCACCCCTTGGGCTCTTGTCAGAGGGGAGGCAGCCTTGCCAGGACAGCAGTGTGTCCTGTGGGAGCATGTTGAGGACTAGGCCCTTTTCTGAAATCACAGCACCGGTTTCTGTGAAAAGAGGTGGGTGCTAATCTGTGAAAGCTCCTGCTGGATGCACTGAGTGGGTGATCATCTCAGGAGCCCCAGGGCACAGTCTCATGTCAAATCAAGGCAGAAATCTTGGGAGTTGCTTGGAAGTAAGCCCCACAGAATGGAATGGGAGCACCCTCAGAGTCAACCTGTGTCAAACCGCGCCAACTCTCCGTACTATGGATTATGTCCTGAAAAAGAAGGCAGGAGTACCATGCCAGGAATACTGATTCTGGGTTAAAAACTGTGTGATAGTTTTTAACTCATTTTTAAAACCCTCCTGCTAAGCATTCAGTACTTTTAGATTTGTCCTTATCAAAGTCTACCACTCATTTGCTCGGGAGAAAAAGAACAATGAAAATGAAGCGTTCAGAATATTTTAATAGCTACCTGTACCAAGTGAGTTACAGAAATTGCTGTTTTAGTTTTCAAAAGTTATAGCACTGTGGGGAAAGAAAGTGAATGAAGGGAGCAAGGCTGCGCCATGCTTTCTCCCCAAGGAAGGAAACCAGGCCTCTGATGCTCAGCTCTGGCAGGAAGGAATGAGGCAGGCATGGTGCACCCCTTTGGGCAGGAGGATGGAGAGGGCAGCTCATGCCACTGGTTAAGCCTGGAGGAGGATGCCAGTACCCCTGACCCGCTCTCAGAAGGCAATGCGGCCTGCACGTGCGACAGTGCTCATGGTGGGTGGGGTGCTTGTGCAGGGATGGTGTGCAAGGCCAACCAGACACTGAGGATTCTTCTCAGTAACACCTATTGTCTGCACTGAGTACCAGTACATAACCACTGACAATCTCCCTCCCTGAGTTTTAAAAAAACCAAAACATTTGCTAACACTGATCTTTCTTAAAAGAAACTATCTGTGTATCTGCAGTTCCACAACTCAGTTCACAGCACCATCATGACTCCAGGAATAAAACAATGGTTGCTTCTGCTGCCCATTTATTTGGAAATAAGTAGGAAAAGATAATGGTTTTTAACAGGAACATAATTAAATGAGCCTCTGAAGCCACATACATACCCAGCTGCCAACTTCCAAGTATAAAATGTGTTTGAAAACAAGAAGGGAGGGAGGGGGAAAGGGGTAGAAGAGCAGGGGTGCTTCAGGCTTTGCATTATTCTCTCCTGCCTCCATCAGGGTGGTCTTTGGTGGGGGGCACTTTCTGGGCTGTAGAGTCCAAGACTTTGGCCACAGGGTCAAGACCCAGTTGCCTCACAGCCTGTTTTGATTCTCATTCACTGGCCAAGGGATTTGCAACAAAGGCGTGAATCAGAGCATTTAAATTTAAGTATTTCCAAACAGGTGAACCTTCAGCAAAAACTCTTCATTCACACTGCTAAATTTAATGTAACCTGCTGATTGCAACACTTTTTGTATTGGTGCCTTTTGGAGAAGTGAAAAGAAGGACTTATCCTGGGAGAGCTGCAGCTTCTTGCAGAAACAGATCTTCCTGTGTCACATTCTTTTGTGCTTTGCCCAGCAGAGGAGCAAGGAATGGTCACTTTAGCTCATTGTTGCTGTGTGCCTTGAAGTAATTTCCAACTTATGGGGACCCTATCATGGGTTTTCTTGGCAAGATTTGTTTAGAGGGATTTCCCTTTGTCTTCTGCTGAGGTTGAGAGTGTGTGACTTGCCCAAGATGACCCATGGCTGAGCAGGGATTTGAGACCTGGCCTCGAGAGTAGATGTGGCTTTCCTGCCATCTCCCAAATGCATGTATCCATATCACTGGCCCTGGACTGGACAGCTCAACACTTGTGCACGCCAAACCCCAGGAGCTTAGAAGGGGGAAGCAGGACGGAAAAGGAGAGAATGGTGGATGGAGCCAACCACTTCCAAGAGGGACTTCAGCGAAGATAAACACGAAGTTCTGCATTTAGAACCAGCTGCGTGAAGATGGCACAGGGGTCACCTGGCTTGAAAGTGGGACATGCAAAAAAGAGCCCGGGAGGTTAAGCAGGCCACGAGCGACACTAAAATAGTGAATGCAGTCCAAGCTTGCACCAACCTCAAGTTCAGTTCACAAGAAGCCAGGATTCTGCCCTATGCTGCCCACTTGGTGTCATGTGTCCAGTTTGGGATGCTGGACGTTATGAAGGAGGACACTGAGAAACTGCCAGGTGTGCTGAAGAGGGACACAAACACAGGGAGGATGTTGGGGGCCAAACGGCCTGCCAGGAGGGTCTGGAGTCATCAGGGATCTTGAGCCCAAGGTGGTGAAGGGGTGAAAGGGTGGCCAGCATGAAAGGTCTGAGGAGCAGCTGTGCCAAAGTGTCGGAGCTGTATCTCAGACAGCAAGGGCCCCACCGGTGGCTTTATTGCAACTCAATGTAAGAACCCGCGAGAGGAGTGTCTGCCTCAGAAGTTGGGGGGCCCCCTTTGGAGGCAGCCTCCGAGGGGGGTGTCTCCTGTCTGGGTGCCTCTTCTGCCTCAAGAACAATGACTGGGGGGCGAGTGAGGAGGAGGTGGGGGAAGGACCACCAGAGGCCCTTCCCGCTCCGGAATTCTTGGAGGAGCCAGAAGGTGGCCAAGGCAAAAGGTCCCGACTTGGACCTCTCAGGCTGCTCAAAGCAGGCGAGGAGCGGAAGGCCAGCAAAAAGGGAGGGATGAGTGTCGGGGAGTGGTGGCTTAGGGTTTATTCCTTTATTCACTGTTACCCTGCCGCCGCCGCCGCCTCCTCGTGAGGAGCCCATCTTCTGCGCTGTGCCACCAGGCGGCCGCAACTACAGGCGGGAGAGGTCCATGAAGAGGCTGGAGAAGCCGGAAGAGCGAGCGGGGGGGGGGGAGACCAGGGGGCTGGCTGTTCAGGAAGGCCCCCAACCGCCGCCCCTCCTCCTGGGGCTTCCCAAGCGGTTGGGCCAATGAGGAATCTCCCTTGCGCGCCCACGCCGCCGCCGCTGCCGCCAGAACGCGCCTCCCTCCCTCCCTCCCGGGGAGCCCCCTTGGCCAGGGGGGCGGGGGTGCCAGGAGGAGCGGCTGGTGCAGCCTCGGAAGGAGGGGGGAGGTCAGCAGGAGCCCGACATCCCTGCCTGTTTCCACAGCAACCAACCAGCAGCAGGAGAGGCACTCCGGCCGAGGCTGCAATCAGAGACAGAGAGGAGAGGCGCCCCCTCTTTTTGCAGGAGGGAGGAAGGTAGCCCTGCGCTGGGTAAAGGGAGGAGGCAGAGATTTGCTCTCTCTCTCAACCCCCCTTCCCCGCACCAGCACTTTGGTCCTGGGGAAGACACTGAGTCCCCCCACACCCCAGGCACAGTCCAGCCCAGTGCCTTCTGTGCCTGTGGAGGCTGGACACAGAGGGTCAGAGAGGGGTCTCCTCCCCATCACCCTCCTTTGCCCAGTTTCCCCGGGGGGCAGGCAGGGCCTGCCCAGGGAGTTCACAGCCAGGGCCTCAGGTCTGGGCCTTCTTTCTCTGGGGCCAGAATAATGTCACTCATGGGGACATCTTCCCTGCCCAGTGGGGTGGGGGCATTTCATCTGGGGATGGAGATCCCTGCCCCCATCTGGTGTTGCGTCATGCCCTCCTCCCCAGAGAAGTGACCCATCCCAGCGCCCTTGTGTTCCTGCCCTTGAGAGGCTTTGGCTGACATGGGGGTTGGGACTGGGAGGAAATACTTGCAGGGAACTTCCCCTGACCGCCTCCCTCCTCTCCTCAACTGCCAGTGAAAGCTACTGCAAGCCCACTGCCCCCCCAGGCCCGGAGTGCCCCTGCCCTGCTGCCAGGCTGAGCTGATCATGGCAAACGCCTGCAGACTGGGACAGGCAGTGCTCATGGAAACTATGGCTGGCGATGGGTCCAGAACGGTCTGTCTCGAACCACCCTGAGTGTGCACAGGTAGCAGGTGCAACAGGTGAAGCAGTGCCTGCTCATCTCTCTCTCTCTCTCTCTCTCTCACACACACACACACTCAGAGCTGTTCATTGACTCAGTTGCTCTCAAAGGCAGCCAAGTTGGCAGCCATCATGGCCACGTGGAGTGCCACCTGTGCCCAAGCCTCCTCCCCTGGTCTCATCCAGTTTTCTAGGACATTTTTCATGAGGAGTGCGGTTCTTGGAAATGGTCAGGCATGGAAAAAAATCTTATTGAAAAAATGCACAAACAAGTTTTCAACACAGACTCTCAAAACCTTTTGAAATTTAAGGTTGACAAAGCAATAATCCATAAACAAGAGAAGGGAAAACTGGAGGGGAGGAATTGCTGCACGCTCCAGCCTATGGAGTGCCCCCTGTACACTTTGCCTAGTTCTGGCAACTACACATTCAAAACTGCAGAGCTGGAAAAGGTGCAGAAAAGGGCAGCCCAAAATTACCGCAGGGCAGCAGAAGCACCCCTGTGAGGAACAGTCACAAGATGTGGGGCTTAGAAAGAAGATGGGTAAGTGGGGACATAAGAGGGTTGTCTATAAAATTAGGCATAGGTGAGAAGAAGGCAGAACAGGGACTGGCTGACCCACAGAAGATGGAGGGCAGGAAAGCCAGGAGAGAAAAAGGGGAGGGCTCCCCCAGCCAGCATGCAGGTGACCAGTGGAATGCAGATCCTGTAAGGTGGAGTGACAGCCACCATCTTGGGAGTGGACTAATTCATAGAAGATATGGCTGGTAGTCACGTTCACCACCTGTTCCCTCTGATACCAGAAGCCACATGTCCCTGAATATATTTGCTGGAAGGAGGGGTGCAGCTGCTGGGGGTCAATCTTAGTAGGCATCTGGGACAGAAAGCGAGAGAGGCCGTGGGTCCAGCCCAGGTCTGGGGCTCTTGCATTTCATGACTGCCCCTCCCCGCCCTGCCACCGTGAATTGTCATCGTGACTGGCTGAGTGTTTAGCGCATATACAATACCACTGTCCTTCCTCAGAGCCGCTTCCCAGCCAAAGTGTAACACATCTGTCAAATGGATCCCCTCTTTGCCCACCTAACCACCCTTGCAAATGCTGCAGATGTGGAGATGCCCACCTCACACCCTGGTGACCTGTGTTGGCGCACACAACCTCTCTGTCCTGGGTGCTCCAAGGGCAGGCCAGATGGCACCTGAGTGCACCCCAATGGCTGGTCAGCAGACAGCTGGGTTGGAGCTGCACCTGAGAGGCTCTGGATGTCCTTCCACACCTGGAGAAGTAGGCACAGCCTCTGCTCCCCCCCATCAAAACCATAAGGGCACTTGTGAGCCTGATCTGCGTATTTTGCATCCACAAAGTCCAGCATCATTTGCAATGAGTCAGTGGGCTCTGGGCAGCTGAGGGAAATCAGCCATGGAGGCATCTGTGAGTGACCAGCTCCCCAGTGCAGGAAGAACCATGGAGAGAAAGGTAGGTGCATGGTTGGGGCGAGGGGCCAGTGGCCTTTTGTGGTCCATCTCAGCTGGAGGAATGGTTTGAGCCAGGCCCACTTGCCATGGCCTTGTTTGGGGCAGGGAAGTGGCAGCAAGTGTTCCTGACAAAGAAGCTCACGAGACAAGAAGGTCTGTGTGACAGGAGGCTGGTGCAGTGGTGCAAGTGGTGGTGCTGGTAAATCCACTCCTGAATCTGGAGAGCTTCAGGGGAGCTTTCTCTCTTAAAATGCTGAACGAATTTGGGTACTGGGCTCAGCTCTATGGATTGCTCACTTCCCTTACCGTGGGAACCAAGACCTGGAATGGCATTCTGACCCCCTGAGATGGGAGCCCCCAGCCACCTCTGTCCAAGAGGGAGTTCTTCCGCATCTGTATCTCTCTCTCTCTCTCTCTTCACTCCACTTGAGGTCATAGAATCATAGAATCATAGAAATGTAGAGTTGGAAGAGACCACAGGGGCCATCCAGTCCAACCCCCTGCCATGTAGGAACACCGTCAAAGCACTCCCTTTGACAGATGGCCATCCAGCCTCTGCTTAAAAACCTCCAAAGGAGGAAATTCCACCACACTCAGAGGCAGCATATTCCACCGCTGGACAGCCCTGACCATTAGGAAGTTCTTCCTGAGGCTCAGGTGGAATCTCCTTTCCTGCAGCTTGAATCCATTGCTCCTTGTCCTGGTCTCTGGAGCAGCAGAAAGCAAGCTCTCTCCTTCCTCTACATAGCATCCCTTCAGATATTTAAACATGGCTATCATGTTCCCTCTTAACCTTCTCTTCTGTAGACTAAACATACCCAGCTCTCTAAGTCTATTCCCATAGGGCATGGCTTCCAGGCCCCTCAGCATTTTGGTTGCCCTGCTCTGGACTTGCTCCAGCTTCACCATGTCCTTCTTGCATTGGGGTGCCCAGAACTGGACACAGTATTCAAGATGAGGTCTAACCAAAGCAGAGTAGAATGGTACCAGTACCTTCCTTGATCTAGACACCATACTCCTATTGATGCAGCTGAGAATTGCATTGGCTTTCTTGGCTGCCGCATCACACTGCTGACTCACGTGCAGCTTGTGATCTATTAAGACTCCTAGATCCCTTTCACATGTACTGCTATCCAGCCACGTGTCCCCCATCCTATATTTCTGTATTCCATTTTTTCTACCTAAGTGTAGGACCTTACACTTCTCTCTGTTGAATTTCATTTTGTTAGCCTTGGCCCAGCTCTCCAATCTGTCCAGGTCATTTTGAATGTTGATCCTGTCCTCTAGCGTATTAGCAACCCCTCCCAATTTGGTGTCATCTGCAAATTTGAGGAGCATGCCCTCTATTCCTTCATCCAAGTCATTGATGAAGATATTGAACAGCACTGGGCCCAGGACAGAACCCTGTGGCACCCCACTAGTCACTTCTCTCCAGGATGAAAAGCAGCCATTTGTGATCACTCTTTGGGTTCGGTCGGTCAACCAATTACAAATCCAACTAACAGTAGCCCTGTCCAGCCAGCATTTTACTAGCTTCTTTGCAAGAATGTCATGGGGAACATTGTGGTCACCTGTGGAGACACCCCCAGGCCTCTCCCACTGGGTGGATGGTGCCAATTGCAGCCCCACAGGCCTGCCGTGGCCTCCTTCCGCCCCCATCCCTGGGATCAAGCCTGCTTATTGTTGGAGGATGTGCGTGTGTGTGGTGTACTGTGGGAGGTGGGGAGGGGTTTCTTCCACAAAACCGTCCAGCTGTCCTCATTTGCTTTTCTTGTGCTTTCCTCATTAATTTCCTCATTAAAAATAATCTCAGTTACAAAGAGGAAAAACCCATCGGCTCTACGCAATGCTGGTTTAGTGCAGATATTTTCTGAGCCACCAGGTGCTGAGTTTTAAATACTGTTTGACAGCTTTCACCAGCCTTTCCAACTCCAGGTGCATCCCAAGAGCCTACGGAAGGGCTGGATCCTTTGCGGGAGTCACGCACCATTAAGGGACTGTGTCTGGCTCCTGGGGAAGGTGAGCAGGGAGCTCTGAACCCTTCATGCTCCTGGCTGTGGCTTGTTTTGTTCATGGCATTTTCAAACTTAACTCACTACTTTTAACTAGTTAAACAACTGTGGCTATCACTCTTTTATGTAAGTTTTGCTGTTTGATTTTAATCTGCTGTGGCCCAAAGACCAACAAGCAGAGACATCACACATGTGTTCTGTGTTCCTTCATCCCAGGGTGTACAGCTGGCCTTTAAAGAAAAGTTCTCAAGCTTCAAACTGAAACAAACCCAAATCCCCCAGACCTAGAACCAAACTGAAAGTAGTATGCAGGCCTAAATACGCCAAAGGCACCACCAGGTCCCACCTCCTCTTGGAAGCTCAGCAGTGTCAGCCCTGGTCAGTACTTGGAAGGGAAACTGCCAATTAATACCAGGCACAGTAGGCTCTATTTCAGAGGAAGAAATTGGCAAATCCACCTCTGAGGATTCCTCAGCTAAGAAAACCCCATGAAAAAATTCACAGGGTTGCAATAAGTTGAAAGGCAACTTGAAGACCTACTCACTCCACTCACACACATACACACACAAGGGGAGACATACTACTTGGAGTATTCTGCCCCCCCATCCCGTGTTTTGATTTACATGGCTACATAACAGAATCCATAGAGCTGGAGAGAAGAGACCCTCCTTCCAGTGCAGGCTCCTTCTAGGTGAAGGAATCCCCAAGAAGGATGCTGGCCAGCCTCTGACCAAAGACCTCCAGCAAGGAGGAGCTGACCTGTTCTCCAGGTGACAGGCACTCTCACCACCAGGCGCCCTCTTCTAGTTTTCACTTGAAATCTGCCCCTCCAATGAACCCATTACATCCAGCTCCTTCCACCTTTGTCTCTCTCTTGGAGAAGATTTGGAGAATACATATCCCCACTTCCCTTCATTTTTCCTTGCAGAACTAGATGTCTGTACCACTAACGGGCACTGCTCTCCTTTGACCTCATCCCAATCCGTCTACATCTTTCTTAAAGTGCAGCAACCAGAACTGAACACAAGGCTCTAGAAGGACTCTGACTGATGGAAGACAAAGGGGAACTTTTACCTCCCGTAACTTGGGAACCAGGCTTCCACTCATGCAGCCTAAAGTTGCACTGGTTTTCGTTTGTTTTGCACCTGCATCACTTTCTGGGCTCATACAGAGCTTGGAATAAACTCCCAGTCCTGAAATGGGGAGAGCCAGCTTGGTGTAGTAGTCTGAGCATTGAACTAAGACACTGAAGACCAGAGTTCATTCCCTGCTCAGTCATGGAAACTGACTGAGTGATCATAGGTGCATCACACACTCCCAGCCCCAGAAACTGCTGTGGTAGGTTCACCTTGGGGCCACCATAAGTCAGAAACAACTTGAAGGCACACAGAAACAACAGCCGACACAGGAGCATGACTCGTAGCGTGGTCCTTTGAGGCAACACAGTTTATGGTGGGGCTATATGACCCTTGATCTTATGGCTTACCTCTGGGTGGGTGAAAATTACTCTTTTTTCTGCTCTCTCCCTTTTTACCAAAGAATACCAAAAGAGTTCCTTTGCAGGAAACCTGGATGTCAAGGAAAAGGCCTTTAACACCACATGGTGGGGAATGCAGCCAGCCCCTCTTCAGCTGTAGGTCCAGTGCACTCCAGTGGGCCAGTGGGATGATAATGGTGTCAACAGCAATGGCTGACTGCCCTTGGAAATGCTGCTGTAGCCCTCCTGTTTGGAATGGAATTGTATCTCTTACGGCTGATCCAGGTCTGCACTCTGCATCACAGCTCACCCTGCTCAAAACCTCCTTCCAGGAAGGTGAGGAACTGTCTTTGAGCACAGTCTTCAAGCCACCTGTGAACCTCCTTGACAATATGACAAACTAGCCCACAACTGCCCCCATTTGATTCCTAACACATGTTGTCAAAACCTTGCAAAAGTCAAGATATGCTGGTTCCTAGTATTCCTACTATCATCTAAGGTAATAATCCAACCAGAAAAAAGGATTAACCTTAGTTCAGCAAGATTTATGCTGGACAAATCTATGTTGGCACCTACTCATCTTTGCATGTGCCAGCAAGGCCCTTAAAAACAGACTCCTTGACTTTCTGTTCTAGTGCCCTTCTGAGAAACCAAGTCAGAGACTGGCCAGTTTGGGATTTCCTGGACCCTCCTCTGCTTCCAGCTGACTCTTTCAAAGGCTGGAGCAACCATTTTCCTGCATCCAATGCTGTGGCATCTCAAACATTGTCCATGATTTCTCCAAGATGACTAACAAAAGTTCTGCAAGTACCATGGCAGCATCGCCTACTGCCTTCCATGTAATCTGGTCTTGAAGTCCTCAGCTCACTCAAGGCTGCCAGGGATTTCTTGACCCTCAGTCTTGACTTGTGATCCTGCCCCCTTCCCCAGTTGAGGGGCTCTAGTGAGGTTGCACAGACAACAACCCTATGGAAAATAGAAGGAAGCAGGGAGGACAGTGGCAGCACAATTCCACTAATCTTCTGCTATCTGATGGGGAAGCTATGGACCTTCCTGTCATTTCAGCTCTCCCTGCCACCCCAAAGCCCTTTTTTACTACTCTTAGTAGTCCTTGGCAGCATCAGCCCACTTTGCACTTCTATTTTGGGTCTGCGACACAAAGGTGGTTCGGTCCCTGAACAGCCATCCAAAACCAGCCTGGGACTGGAAACCCACAGCCCCATCTCTCACAGCTACTTCATGTTTCCTGTACACACACACACACACATATGCACAGTCACTTGCCCCCTGTTGCTGACATCAGGAACCTGAAGCACAGAAGCCCGCTCTGTTAAGGGGCAGCCATTTTCCTTACTCAGAGGCATGAGACCCCGCCCCCAAAGGCCAGGTTGAGAAGGGTAAGGTAGCTTTTCTTTCCCCGTTCGACTATGATGATGAAGATGGAGGTCATGACGAACAGGTTAAGGAGAATGTGCTTCCATCTTCCAATGAGCACCAGCCAATGAGGCAAAGGGGAAGCCCTTGCTCACACAGGTTCCCTGTTCAGACAGCAGGTGGGGCAGCTGGGGTTCCCCCAGGAACCTATGAATTTGTCAAGGGTTTGGGTCAGGACCTCTCCAAGGTGCTGCTGAGCCTCTTTGGTGAGGGAAGGGGTGCAGCACTTGGACAGCTCCACTGACAAAAGGTGGGTTGGGAGAACCACCAGCTGCTCTCCCCCCACACCACTAGCAGTGAAGGGGGGCTGGACATGTGAGTGGGAGACAGGTTCAAACAAGGCTGAGGCAGAGTCCAGCCCCCCCATTTTGTTTCAGACCCACATATTAGTTTCTTCAGTGCTCATTTCTCTGGCCAGCTGGCTAGTCATACATGCACACATACAGAGGCCTTGCACAGGTCGTGTGGTTTGGGTGGCCTGGCCATTGTGGAGGAGGGATGTTCCACCAGCGTGTGTCTGCCCTCCTCCTTCCATGTGAGCTGACACTTGGAAGAGGAGGAGGAGGAGGAGGAGCTGCTCTGCTGGGGCTGGAGAAGCCACAGCAAGGATGCCCCCCCAGTCACTTTCTGAACCAAGGCACCCTGGCACTGGAGACACAACTGTGCATGGGAATCCCACCTTCTGCTGAAGGAGCCCCCAATCCTTATTCTGGCAGGGAGCTGCAGCAAAGGCACTCTGCACATGCTCATGACTCTGTCAGATTAAGTCATGCCCTTTTGTGAACTCAAGAGCTGCTCAGAAAAGTGCTTCCTTGCCTTGGGCAGCTGCAACATCCAGCCTTACATAGGTTTACTTGGAAGTAGCCCCTCAACTGCTCTCCAACTGCTCTTACTTGCCAGTCACAGAAGAAGGGGACAGCATGCCCAAGGACGAAGACCGTTCTTCAAGTAAGAAAGACCGAGAGCAGAGGCACTTGGAAGAGTGGAAGGACAAGCTGTCCCGGGGGCCCTTTCGACTGAACCCCAACCCTTAGGGGTGAAAATCCAAAGGACAAGAGGAAGTAGGACTGGGGAGGGGGACATCACAGAGCCCCTCCCCCTGCTCTGCCAGATTCCACCCCCCCACACTTTCCCTGACGCCAGCTTGGCCTTGGCTATGGTGGAGGTGCCCAGATAAGTCAAGAAAAGGGAGCTGCTGGGAGAGTCTTCTCCTACTCCCTCCACGCTTCTCTAAAAAAGAAAACTGAATCTGCACAGAGATTTGCTTCCCCTGACAGCAGGAGGCAAGGGGCAGGTGGGAGTGGGAGATCTAGGCCCCAGCAAAAGGGCCACGCTTGCCAAACCACAGGGAGGAAGTGGGCTTGGCTTTCCCTTTTCCCACAAAATAAGGGATTGGGCCATTTCCTCCAGCCACTGGGGCCACGTGCAACACTCAAGCCCAGGGCCCTTCTCAGGTTGCACTGAGTCAGGTGTGTGCTAGGCCCACCCAGGCATAGATCTGAGCCGAGGGCATCCAGCACCTGCACTAGAAAGGATGCGGGTCACAGGGAGCATAGTCCTTTGGAGAAGAAGCTCAGCTGACTGTCTTGATTGCTCCTTCTCAGCAAGCTGCCCTTGCGGACACCTCTGTGAGCATTTGGTTGGCCTGGTGGGGTTGGCTGCCCAGCTCTGCTTGGAGGTCCCTCTGGATGGCCTCCCACCCAAGTATTAATTGAGCCTAACCTTGCTCTGCCTCCAAAACCAGGCTGGCCCAGGGGTAGGGGTCAGGCAGGTGGGGGGCTAGAATGTGAAGAATAGTGCAACTTGCTGATCCTCTCAAAGTCTTCTCTTGGCAATTGCCTCCCCTGCTTTCCCCTTCAGGAGATGCTGAGGCTGCCTAAACTCTGGCAGTAATAAATGCATTCTCCTTCTAGGTCCCGAAGGACCCTGCCCTCCCCAGTTCCTGTGGCTCACTGGACATATTGGGAACTGGTGGCCGTGGGTGCTGCAGACACAGCCCAAAGTGCCCGCTAACGTGGGAACATTCTAGAGCTAATTACTGTCAATGGATCAGTGGGCCCAGCCTGAGTAGCAAGGGGGACCCAGGTTCAAACCTCAATCCAGCGGATATTACTGTCTACTTTAAAATGTGTATTCCCCCTTTCTGAAGCAGAATGGTGCTCCTCTCCAGGGCGAGAGGATTTGCACCAGAGCAGCAGAAACAAAACTCTGTGGTGCTTCTTAGGCCAATGGGGGGGGTATCCCAAGGTAATACTCCTCTCCCTCAGCCCCACACTACAGGGGCACACATGAGAAGATCTCCAACGGTTCCACAGAACTCCTCCATGGAGAGCACGCGCCCATGTGCCACAAAGACACCTCCATGCCCCTGGTTCCCCTGTTGCTTTGCTTTGCATTTTCCCCAAGGATGTTTTCTTTTGGATGGGGGCAGCCACTCTTTAGTCACTTCCTCTACCCAAGGAACTCTGGGAGCTTTAGTTGGGGAGGGAGGAGTGCCAAGATGGTATTTGCCAGGGTTCCTATGGCATGGGGTGGGGGAACCTGCAGTGGGAGAAGGGGGGATGGGAGAGGCCTGGAGCTGACCCACGAAGGCCCAGAGCCAGAGCCAACCTGGAAGGGAAGGCAAAGAAACTCTGTGCTGGGCTCAAGATCCCCCTCATCTCTCTTGGAAGGTGTCTGCATGTGCTTTGCAAATATGCCCTCCCCCGTCCCGGTCCCTGCTTAGCCTGCCTCTTGGGAAGCAGCCACACCAGTCTCGGGTCGGGCAGCGACGGCCACTTGCCCTTGGCCACCGAGAAGGGCTCTCCAACGATGGACCGCCACTTCCTGAGTTTGTCCAACGGGAGCCCCCTCCCTGCCCAGGGTCGGGGTGGGAGGGCCCGGCGGGGTATAGTCACAGTGAGGGGGTCGGAAGACTCTGAGCACCAGAGGGAGGGCTGGCCCGTCCTTTCCCTTCCAAGCTGCGGGAAGCTGCGGGAGGGTCGCGGGAGACAGGTGGGCGAGCTTCGATAGGTCCCCTCCCAGGTGTCTGGAGGGGCGTCGCCCGCTCCCTCCCGCCTTACCTTGCAGTCGCCGAGGCAGGAGCGGACGGAGTAGTCGTCGGCCTGCAGGTACTTCTCGAGGAGGAGGTCGAACTCCTGGTACTTTTCCTGAGCGTGTTGGTCCAGGCGCTGGTAGGCCTCCAGGCAGGAGCCGCAGGCCTCGCTGTGCCGGGCCGCCCAGTCCGCCCGCAGACGCGCGAGGCTGCAGTCCAGGCTCTCGGGGCTGGCCATGCCCACCAGCAGGTCCCAGAGGGTGTAGCCCCGGCAGAAGGGCAGCCGGAAGGCTCCGAAGTGCTCCGCCAGGCCCGCCGCCCCCGCCGCCGCAGCCGACCACGCGGAGAAAGAGGCCCCTCTTCCCGCCGCCGCCGCCGCCAGCGGGCCTTGCAGCAGCTCCCGCGCCCGGCACACCGCCTCCAGGTCGAGGGCGGGCGCCGGGGAGGCCGGGATCTCGGGGCAGCTGGAGGGACCGCGAGGGGCCGGAGAAAGGCTCGGGCCTCCCAGGAGGCTTCTGTTGATGCCGGCCCAAGCCAGCGGCGGCGGCCGTGACGGCTGCTCCGGCCTCGCCTCCTCTCCCGCCTCCCGCTGCTCCTGCCGGGCCGGCTCCCGCAACGAGGCCCAGGCCCAGGCCGAAGCCGTGGCGGCGAGGTTACCGCTGGCGCCGAGGCCCCTTCGCTCAGCCTCGGGGGGCGCGAGCTGAGCTCTGGCGGGGCAGAGCCAGAGGCGGTCGGCCAGGAGGACGGCGAGGAAGACGAGGAGAGGGGTCAGCGGGGGGCGCCATCGGGGCCCGCGGCTCCCACTCGGCCGACGGCTTCTCAGGCCGGCCCCGGGCTCGCGACGAGGCGGCTTCGGCGGCGTCCCGGTCTTCTCGTGGCGGCATCCACGCGCCGCCGGTCATATTCTTTCCTGGGGCCGGTGCGGAGGGGAGCGGACGCGCGGCGGCGGCGGCGTTGGGGGCTCCTCTCCGCGTCCCCTCGCCAACAGGGTCACCTACTCCTAGCGCGACCCCCACCTCCTCCTCCGCCTCCTCCTCTTCCTCCCTGGCGGCGGCGGCGGCGACAGCGGCGGCGACAGCAACGACGGCGGCAGCGGCGGCGGCATGGTGGCGGTCCCGGGATGAGCGGCAGCATCGCTCGCTTGGCGGCCGGCGGCGGCGGCCTCGGGGAAGCGGCGGCAGAGGCTGCAGCGCCCGCTGGCCGCCCTCCTCCTCCTCCTCCTCCTCCTCCACCGCCGCCTCCGCCGCCGACCTTCCGCCCCAGGCGCTGGCGCCCAGCCTCCTCCGCCGCCTTCGCCTCCGCCGCCGCCGCCGCCGCCGCCGCCCTCGCCGCCGCCTCCTCCCGCCGCGGGGCTGCTAAGGGCTCCCGCCGCCGGGCAGGGCATGATGCTCCGCCGCCGCCCCGCCGCCCCTCACCATGGCCGGCCCAGGAGAGTCGAGGCCGCTCCGGCGCGGCTCGGCGCCGGCACCATCCCCAGCCTGCCGGGCTCCTCGGCTGCTTCGTCGGCCTGCAGGCGCTCCCTTTCCCCTGGCAGGCGAACGGCGGCTGCTGCAAGCGCGCGAGCGTCTCTCCTCCTCCTCCGGCCGCCTGCCCGTCACTGCGCGGCCCTCCTCATCCTCGGGCGGGCAGGTGGGCCGACCTCCCCGGCGCGCTCCCGATCGCCTCTCTCCGCGCAGGCAGAGCCGGTGGGCGCGCCCTCCTCCGCTTCGCCGCCTCAGTCGCCTTTCCTCCGGGGCTTCTGCCGGTGTGCCGCCGGCTCCCGCCTGGCGCCGAAGGGGCCGCGCGGCCTGCTGTCCATCTGTCCCCGCGGGCCTCGGCCTGCTCTCCTCCTCCTCCTGCCTCCCTCCCTCCCTGCCTCCCTCCCTCCCTGCTTTCCTTCCTTCCTTCCTTCCTTCCTTCCTTCCTTCCTTTCCCCCTTTCCCCGCCTGCTCTCCCGCCCGCCTCCCGATGCTGCCTCTGCCGCCGCCTTCACTCTGCCGCCATCTTCCGCGGCGCGGGGACCACCTCGAGAGCCAGCGGGCGAGCCAGCAGACCAGCGAGAGGGACCTCCGAGCCAGCCAGAGAGCCAGCCAGAGAGGGAGGGAGGGAGGGAGGGAGCGGGGGAGGGGGAAGCGCGCCCCCATTCCTCCTCGCGCCCGAGAAGCGGCGGCGGCGGCGACAGCCGGAGGAGGAGGAGGAGGAGCGCTTGCCGAGAGAGCGGAGCGGCCGTGCCCCCCATCTTCTTCCTCCCCTTCCCTTCGCTCCCCGCGGTGGGTTCCCGGCTTCGGGGGCGGCTCCCTTCTGGCAGCATGATTGGTGGCCGCCACGAGAGAAGCGGCGGCGAGGAGTTTAGAGGGGAGGCCCGGCGCTTAGCTTCGAGGTGCTGAAGGACAGCGCCGGCCCGGCGACTCGGCAGCAGCCCGAGGGCAAAGGGAGAGCCAGCGGCGGCGGAGGAGCTCTCGCTGCCCGAGTCCCGGACGGAAGGGGAGGGAGGGGGCGCTGTCTTGCTCGCCCTGACGGTCGCGAAGGCCTTCTCGGGTGCAAATGGCTGCTCCGTTCCGCTTTTTCGCGAGTGGCGGAGGCGGGCGGCGTTTGCGGGGCTTCCCGCTGGCCTCCGGGCGCGTGGGGTCCCTTTTCTCCCCCTCTCCGCAGAGCTCTGCCCAGCCCCGAGCCAGGAGAAAATCCCGGCGGGGCAGAGCCTAGGGATTTCCTACCGCCGCTGGGCACGTGTCTGTGTTCGTGTTTGTGGGGCGGGGGGGCGAGTGGTGATGCTGGTGCTGCGTGGCGGCGGCAGCGCGTGTGGCGGGCTGGGGAGACCGTACCGAGTCCTCTTTCCTCGGCTCCTCACCCCACCGGGAGCGGGCTGGGGGCGCCTTCTTTCTTTTTCTCCCACCGCTGGGCCGTGGTGCTGAGGGCTGCGGGGAAAGGGGGGCTGTATGCCTCCCAGCAAGGAAGAGGTGAGGCGGTGGGCTTCCCTCGCCCCGGCACATTTCAGGCTCTGATTCTTTCGTAGGATCCCCCGCCTTTTCTCAGCGGCCCGAAGGAGGCGCCCGCCAAATCTCAGAAACACTTGGAGGAGGGTAAAATGTGGGCAACGAGTTCCCATCTTTTCTCATATAGCCCGAAACGAAGCGGGGAGGCGTTCAGGAGGATTTATTTTTTTATAAAGCCTTTTTTATAAAGCCAGGGAAACCGTGGGGCCCAAAGGGCGCAACGATATTTTGCAGGGAGGTAGACACAGTAATGGAGCCAAAAGCTGGTCGGAGGGTGCCGTGAGCCGTGAGGGAGCCACCTGTCGCCTCCGTAGTCAGAGGCCACCTCAGGGACCTTGCCAGGGAAAACGGGCCTGGGCGCGTGTCAGTGGGGGGCGCTTCGACCCTCCCCCCGGGCCCGGCGGAGCCGGCCGCCCCCCTCGCTCCAGCGAAGGGCCCCGACGGTCAGCCGCCAGGAGCTCGTCCGGGTAGGGAACGTCCGGTGTTCTCGCGCGCGGGGACAGAGAGGGAGATTTCAGCACCGCGGAGAACTCCGCGGGGTTGGCGCGGGACTGGCGCGGAGGAGAGGCCTCTCCCTCGACGCGGAAAGTTCAGGCAGTCCCCGCGTGAGCGCCTCCCGGTTGACAAAAGCGCAGTTTCATCAGCAGGCATCAGCTGCAGCCCCTCATTGGGCTGTGGTGGATGGTGGAAGGGGAATCTTCCCTAGTGGATCAAAGCACGGACCCCTGCTCTGGCCTGGCCAAACAGCTCTTCCCTCCCTCCCTTCCAGTTGCTGATCCTGTTGGAAGGCCAAAGGGGTGGGGAGAGAGACCCTGAAGCAGAGGAGGCGTAAGGAAGGGTGACAAAGACCCTCCAGGCTGCCCCTTTAGCTGAAAGGGAGATACTCTTTACCTTACCTCTCTCCCCTGCCAGGTCCCCCTGCAGTTTAGCAGGGTGAGTGGTCTCTGCTTAGGAGGCATGAAGCAAAAATAGGGGTTTCTTTCTGTGCAAGCAGAGGGCTGATGAGGAAGAGGAGGGTTGGGGAACAACTGAGGAAGGCTGGATACCAGCAGGGTTAGGAAATGAACATTCACTAGATTTTCATCTGAAATGATGTGGGCCTCGGACATCCGCTTAGGGGAATTAATTAAGGAGTGGATGGCCCCCTTAGGGGGGAGCAGTGAATCCACATCAGGATTTAGCCTGAGTGTTAAGGCTCTGATCAAGGTGGTAACCAGGGCTCTGGCTGGGGATAAGGCTGCCCTTTGCCCAGTCTATGTCTCCCATGCCATGAGGACTAGCATTCTGGCCTGGAAAAAGGGTTGTTCTGAGACCAGACACTGAGACACCGAGAAGAAGAACCTGAAGCAGGGTGGGCAGAGATTCTGGCTCTGTGGTCCAGCCCAAAGTGGATGTCCCAAGGGCACGGTGGGCCTCGTCTTGCTGCCTCTGCCAGTGAGTGATGCACCCGCGATGTGGGGACGATGCCTGAGCTCTGGGAGCAGGCCAAGGCCATCGGCTTTCAGGGCAGGAACCCTCTCATGGGTGGTTTTGAAGCTGGGGAGGGGTCTGCTGCCATAGTGGCCAGAAGTGAGATCTAAAAGCATGTGGGATGGGAGCCTCACCTCACCATGGTCCCTGGATGTGCAGGTCAGGCAGGCTTCTGGCTGGCGACACAAGGCAAGACTTGGCTGGGACCAAGGGGCTGAAGGAAAAAGGGGAGGAGCAGGAGGAGGAGGAGGAGCAGCACAGCAGCCTCAACCAGGTGCCCAATGGCTCTGCCCTCAGCTGGCAGCACCGGAGCCCCTCCATGAGAGACACTTGTGAGCAAAGCAGGATTAAGGGGCTCAAGGACTCCTCCTTTCTCTGCACCAGCCTCCTGCTTCCCCCCAGAGGAAGAGCGAGGAGAGCCCCCTGTGCCACTGAGGAGCCCCTCCCTCAGTAAAGGAGTGCTGGGAGGCAGGGAGGAGGGCAGCAGGAGGGGGCACAAGGTCCTGAAGCTGACACATTTAACTGCCCCCTCCCCTGCAGCTGGCTGGACAAAGGAAATCCAGCAGACGCAAGCAAATTCCTGGAAATTATTTTTTCATTTTCTCCTTTATTAGTGGGTTCTTTTAGTCAGAGGGAAAAATAAACAGTGCTTGAGCTGGGGGGGCTGCTGCTGCTGCTAGAGGCAGCCCCTCACTCTGGCAGCCCATCTGAGTCCAGAGACAGCCTCACCATTCCTCCTGGCTCAGATACCTAGAGTCTCAGTAGACAAAGACCACCCCACAAACTGGCTGCGGCCACGGCCACAGTGGGAACCAAGAGGAGAGGCCTCCGTAGCCCTCCTCTGAGCCAGCACCTGGCTGTGCCATGTTCTCTTCAGGGCAACTGCCCACGTGCCCTACCCTGGGGCTGCCTCACCTGGGCCTCCGGGTGGCTCTGTGAACACATCCAC
Organism: Iguana delicatissima; assembly: GCA_948472985.1. Taxonomy (NCBI): domain Eukaryota; kingdom Metazoa; phylum Chordata; class Lepidosauria; order Squamata; family Iguanidae; genus Iguana; species Iguana delicatissima. The sequence goes on from CAOKZL010002029.1 coordinate 139,111, forward strand.
AAATGCCGTATTTGTCCCCAAGGCTGCCAAGGTGGGCATGGAAGTCATTGGGCATGGTGTGGATGGGGGACCAGGGGGGAGCACAGTGCGGGGGGCAGTGTCCCTCCATGCCCCAGTTGGGGCACGGGGAAGAGGTGACCCACAAGATGGACGACTGTGGCAGAATGGTTGGGGTTTCCCTCCCCCTTCTCCCTGGCATTGCAACAGCTGCCACCCCGGCTGCTGCCACAGCTGCTGCCTTTGCCACCATCAGGGCACGTCTGCCTGTCCCTCTCCCCTGACTCCCTGACATGGGTGGGTTTGGGGCTTCTTGGTCACTCATGGTGGATCTGACAGGCCTTGAGCCCCCCACAGGAGCTGAAGCTCCCAGCTGGACAGGCCGCCGCTTTGAGGGGCTCCCCCTGCAGCAACTGGCCCAGGTCCCAGAGTGCCAGTGGGCACCTAGCCCTCCCACCATGTGGGACCACCAGCACCTCCCCCCGTCCCTCTTTCCTCCACTTTGCCTGGCTGCAGATGTTGTGGGGATCTGGATGTTGTTGTTGCTTCTGAGAGATAGATTGAGAGGGAGGGAGGGAGAGAGAAAAAGGACCTCTGCCCACAAATCCCCCCACCTCTGCCTCCCTGCCTCTGATGGAATTTATGCTCTCCGTGGGGCCCTTTGCACTCTCTTATCCTTCCTCCTTAATATGAACCAGAGGTTTTCTTTGGCTTAAGAGAGCGGGCTGTGTTTCCACTTCCCCCCACACTCACTTGCCCTTCCTTCTCTCCCCGCCCCATCCTCCTTTTCTTTGCAGGATGTGATAAGGGAACGATTTATAGGGGGAAGGAATTGGGTTCTGGGGAGCAGGGGGTTTAAGGCCTCGGCTGTTTTTTGAGGGGGAAGGGTGGGCTGAAGGGCACCTTTGAAGAGTAAGTTTAGCTTGGGGGGCAGGCTCAGAAAACTGTTGACATGGAGGAGGGGGGCTCACTGAGGGAGTGGAGGCTGCCTTAATCTTCCGTCTGGTCCAGTTCTGCCTCCACCGTGGAATGACCGACCAGGCTTGGCGCACGGTGACTGCTTTGCTCTTGCCTTAAGTCCTGGGTGGCTCACAGCTGGTGCTGTGGCTCACAAGTGTGGGCCAGCCAGCAGCCCAAACAAATCTCCCCACCAGCTTGTGGTGTTGTGGCAGCCATGTGACTGTGGCAGCAGTGGCAGCAGGGAATGCTGGTCCTGAAACCCCCTCTGTCTCCAGGCCACTCTCTTCCTTCACACTCCTTCCCTCAAAGGCTGTGGGAGAGAAAGGGCAGTGGGCTGGGAAAGGTGTGTGTGTGTGTGTGTGTGTGTGTGTGTGTGTGTGTGTGTGTGTAGGGGGGGATCCCCAGGAGGGCCCAGAGTGTAGGGATCCAATGCTCCAGCTGGCAGGCAAGGTGGGAGCCCCCTACCTGGCTTCCCTCTAGGTGCCTGGCCCCCAGTTCAAGTCCAGAAGCAACTGGGGCGGGGCAAGGAGAAAGAAGCTCCCAACAGTTCAGCCAGGCCAGGATAATCGACCTCAGCTGGGCGTGGGCTCCTGGTGTCAGGGGGTGATGGAGAAGGAGCTTTCTGCCCACTTTCACGCGCACTGGGTTCCCTAGCACACAAACAGACACACAGAGACAGACACACAGGCCGGTTCATAGAGCAGAGACAACCAGGAAGATCTTGCTGATGTGGTTCCCAAGTCCAAGGAGAAACAAATGCTGCCAGCAATGCTGGGCCAGGGTTCAGCAGCACCTTCTGTCTTGACACAGATGGGGATGGGAGGACACCATGGATGATGCTGTTGCTCTCAGCTGTAGCCCTGTGGTCACTGGAAGAGGGAAGGACCAGTGGCTGAGTTGCTCTACCTGCGCTGCAGCAGAACCCAAGAGCGGCCAATGGGAGAGATGCTCTACCTGTGGCCCAGTTAGCTTCTCTGCTGGTGCTGCAGCCCTGAGGTAGTTGCCAGTGGCCCACTTTGTGAAGAGATAGGTGGGTGCCTGCCACCCTGCATGACAGACAGCTCAGATTCTGGGGAGAGCCAGAGCTCCAAGTGGGGCTGGACATCACCCTCTTTCCTCAGGGAGGGGGGTGGTGAAGAGCCAGTGGGCTGCAAGGCCTCACCCCAAGGTCTCTAAGAGCTGGCTTACTTTTGGCCTGAGTGCTTGGAAAAGCTGGACAGAGGCGGACTTTGCAGCAGAGACCTAGAGTCAGAATTCCTGCGGCTGGTCCTAGTCCTGGGCCAGAATTGCTGCTGGGGTGGAGTGGGGAGGCTCTCTCTTGGCTGCATCCACACTTCTCACCTTGCCCAGGGGTTCAATGGCGGGCCAGGAACTATAGGAGCTCTTTCCTCGCCCCCTGCTGGATGAGGTGAAGAAGTGCACTAATGCCGCAGCCGCTGCTTAGACTGTTGGCAACTGAGCTCCCAGATTCTAGCATTTTGACAAAGTGTGCAAGAGAGCTTTCCACTTTGATGGCCTCCTTGTGTGTCAGGACCTGCAGAAGCCTTGAAAAGCAAAATACTTCTCCAGCCTCCACATCCTTCTGATCATGGGAGCAGCAGGAAGCAAATGCCCTTAGCATAGCTGGAGTCAGAGGTTGTGCCAAACACCTTGGCAAGGGCCAGGTCCCTTAGGCTGGCAAAGAGGTGGAGGAGCCGACCCCTGACCTCCAGGTCATCAGGGGGTCACAGACTCTGCCTGCACTGCACATTTCATCAACGGGGGATTAAAGACAGCCTGAGGTTTCTGACACCCAGCCACGCCCTCCAACAGTCTCCAAATGTTCAGGGCCCCTCTGTTGTTCTGGAGGGAGGGGGCTGTCCTGGCACCTGGCAGGCAAGAGGACTCTCATGGCATCAGCATCCAGCTCCCTTCTGCACACTCTCTGGCCTTCTCATCTGTGTTATGTCACTCAGTGTGGAAAGTTATTGTTGAGGCACTCTGAGAGCTATGCTGCTTTTACCAGTTCGCCTTCTGCTACTGACTTTGTTTCGTGCCTTTCAGGCAAGAGGAGGAAGCAGGAGAGAACATCTGCTGGCTGGCACTGTTTTTCTGGTTGGGCTTTATGGCATTTGATAGGGCTTTTGGGCCACCTTGTGAGTAGATGCAGCTTAAGCAGAAGACAATCCTTCTCAGGGCCCTTAGCCTGGCCATCTTGGATACCCCCCTACATGGTAGTGATGGGGGTGTCTCCGTGTTCTGTCCTACCATAAAGGGCCCTCCATCATCTGCATCATCCAGTCGCCCTGGGAGTCCTGGGACTGCAAAACCCAGATGGTCTCCAGGAGAGGCAAGGCCTCTGCTCTTGACTTCCCTGCCAGCCAGCCGAGGGCCAGAGCCTGGCCCTGGCCCACAGTTTCTCATCTAGCTGTCCTTGGCTTCATTCAGTTTCTTTTCAGAGGGAAGAGCAGTATATCTACCTGAGGGTTATCTAGGAATTTCAGCCAGCCTGGAATGTTTCCCTTATCTCTCTGCTGCTGCTGTGAGCCCCTCTCCTCCTGGGTGCCTTGCCCCCTTCCAGGCCAGGTCCCCTCTTATCTGCAATGGAGCCAACCTCCTGGCACGACCAGACTCAGCTGCGCAAGGCCGTGTGAGTTTATGCAGCAGAGTTTATGAGGCAGAGAAGTGACTTTGCTGCCCAGGCCAAATCCACAGTGGCTTTTGAGTCCCTTCTGGCCTCTCTTTCCCCTCATGACGCTCTGTCACTTCCCCCCACTGCCAGCCTATTTCCCTGCCCTGTCTGGGCTCTCCCCTCCTGCTGCTGGCACTGCTCTAGGGAGAGAACGCTGGGCCTACCTTCCAGCATCTTTAATCTGGCAGCGTTCTTTTTGATCACACACACATGCACACTCACACACGCACACACATCCTCTTGCCATTCTGTGCCCTGCATTGTGATGGAGATTTTGTGGGATGTTTTGCACACTGCAGTTACTCAGCTCAAACAAGTAGAGCCATGAAGCAGGCAGGGGAAGGCGTGTTCGTGGCATTGGACTACAGTTCCCATCAGCAGCTGTGGCCAGCAGAGGTCAGGAATGCTGGGAGGTGCAGCCCCATGAACATTCCCACCCTCTCTTGGAGTCACAAGTGCTCCTGCTGCGAACATCACGCACTTGACTGGTGGAGTGTGCTCCATGTAAATTAGTGGGGCCTCTGGAGTTTTGGGCTACCAGGCAGCAGGTGGGACACCCAGCCTCCTCCTCACCTTGAACAGCTGCAAGATGCCTGACCCTCCAAATCTCGGCCCCAGAGGTGGCAAAGGGGTGGTGGGGCAGGGGGGTGAAGGAGAAGGACACAACAGAATGAGGTGTCACCCACAGGAGCAGCAACCACAGTAGCGGCAGTGGCCGAAGCCACCAGCCCCTCTTCTCCTTCAGGGTTGGGTACCTCGGCTGGCCCCGGGGCCCCTCCCAGCTGGCTTTGTCCCCGGGACCTCAGAAGCCATCCATGCCAAAAAAAGGGACCAAGACAAGATTAGGTCATTGGAAGGAAAGCGGGCAAGGAGGGGATGTTTGTCTGTTTGTCTGTCCAGAATTTAGGGACTCTTTCTCACACACACTTGCATGCACACCCACCCATGCAGGAGCTGCCATCTGTCCCCTTCTTCCAGCGTGAAAGAAAGCCTTCCTCTGCCTGTGCTGTGAGTTTACCTGCTTGAGATGATTGGTATCTCCTGCCTGTTCTCCTCCTCCCCCATCCCTTGGACTGTGCTTGAAGGCCCATCACAGTCCCGCCATGTACCCACTTGCCAAAGAGTTACCCCCTCTAGTCAGTGGAGCTTACTTCTGTAGCCCTGGCTGAAATTACGCTATAAACCAGAGAGCTGAACCCTCATGCTGACATGCTCCCTCCAATCCTTGCCCCACCCTGCCCCTAAGCTCACTCCCCCCGCCACAAGGCTGATTCTCTTTCTCAAAGGTGGGAGCCCTTCTCCCCCCAAAGAGATAGCCCAGTTCACTGGGGCCGGGCAGGTGGGGTCACTTCAGGCTGAGCCTCATGGGCCCTTTGGAGGAACGTGTGGGGCAGGAGCACTTGGTGAAGGTGGGCTTTTCCTCCCATCATGCCTGGCTAAGAGGGACCAACAGGTTCCTGGACCAAACTGTGCTGAGGAAGAGGGACTGCAGGGCAGGAGGGGCATCATCCATCTGTCTGTCTGTCTGTCCATCCGCCTGCCTGCCCGCAGAGGCTGAAATAGCTGGGGAGCCAAGATCTGGACAGGCAAGGGGAGAAACTCTGCTTTTTTTCTCAGGATGTCAGAGAGAGGCAAATCCTGCAAGATCACCAGCAGGAACAATATGGAGAGCCATGAAAGAGATAAGCAGAGGCTTTCCTTCCCCTCTCTCTCTCTCTCTCTGTGTCTCTCTCTCTGGATGGTGAGAAGACTTTCCGCCTGGTTCTACTCTTTGCAGGTTTTTAAAATGAGCCCTTGTTATGGAGTCCAGGGAGATAAACTGTCACAGGAAAGAGACATATTACAGATAATTATGCCCTGCCTGGGACTGCAATCCCTGGCCTAGAGTGGGTTAGGAGGGATTTAAAATAAACCCCCTTGGCTGCAAGCAGATAGGATCCGCAGCTCTAAGCCAGGCACTTCTCCTGGCAGCAAGCTGTCTTCTCAGTGGCTCTTTGCCAACGAAGCCCTTCCAGTGAGATACCTGGGCTGGCTAGGCTCATCTCCTGCAGACCATTCACTGGCCGTGAGGGCGCCTCTTTATTCCTCAAGATCTCTCCTGGAAGCTCATCTTCTCCCCCTGTCCAGGGAAGACTTGGACTCCTCTCCATGTCCCCAAGCCCCCTTGGGAGCCACTCAGGGTTCCCTGTCCTCTGTCTTGCGTTGTGGATCCCCCAGAGCTAATTTTAGCTGGTAAGCCCCTGGAGCAAGGATTGTAAAGTATATGCAGCAAGCAGGTCCTTTGTGAAGCCTGGGAGAGGGAACTGGAATAAAAAAAGGGGCTGAAGCAAAAGCAGCTCAGACCTAAAGGGGACAATTACTCTGAAGACAGAAATGGCTACAACTAGGTTGGTCTGTCTGTCTGATTTAAGCTCTGGAGCAAAATCCAGGGGTCCCATGCTGAATCAGGACACTGGTATGTGGAGAGGGGCTTTAACCATTCTCCCACCACAGCGGCCCCAATTTAGAGCTGATGCACATGCGTGCACACACACACCTGAAATGTATATTGTCCAGTGGTGACCTATCTAGAGTAAGCAGAGGACTCATGAGCTCTACTGGGAAAGTTTCCTAAACTTTCTTTAGAGTGAAAAAGAAAAACTCCACTTCTAACTCTGTTTGTGAAGTCAAGTGGTTAATAAGCTCTGGGTACACTGGCAGAAGGGAGGCACCTTGGTGCTGGCAATGCGGTGCCATGCAGATCCAAGGATGCAGGTCCAGCTGACTTTTGCACCATCAAACGGTGGCCCAAGTAGCCCCTTTGCACCTGAATTTAGTAATATCTGCATATGTAAAAAAAGTCGCCCAAACCCTACTGCACATATTTCTAAAATGTACACCAGTATACTCTAGTTAATGGGGGCATAAATACATCAATTTGAAAAATGCACCTACATTTTCCCCTTCTATGTATAGATCCCTTTCCACCTACTCCAAAAAAAAAAGAAAAGAAAGAAAGAAAAAAGAGCCTGCACGGACCCAGAACAGACTGGTCTTGGAAAGGAGGAAGAGAGGACATCTATGGGAAAAAAGGGACTTGACAGACTTGCTCATCTCATGTTAACTTGCCATTTAACATTTAACTATTGAACAGCCAGTCAAGAGCCGGCTGTGGCTGAGATTTTGCAGATGGAAAGCTGGAGAATGAAAGCACCTTGTAGTCTCTGCCTTATAATGTCCATGGAGGTCCAGAGATTTCCTGTGGAAGACAGTCTCAGCTGCAAAGGTGTTGCTGAGCTTTGGGTCACCGCAGTGGGATTGGGGTTGATCAGGAACATCCCCTGGGAGTCCCTTAAGTTCTGACTCTATGATTCTTCTCTCTAAAACTTCTGTGATCAGCACCGATTGCCCTGGGCCAATACCGCCAATGTCTTCTCCTCCTGAAAGAGGATCTGCAAGCAGCCTGCCTGTGAGATGCCGGCAACGGGTGGGAGAGCTTCTCAATGGGAGCTAAGATAGCTCCAAAAGGGTGGGGAAAAGATGGTGGTGGTCTCCACCCTGGCAGGCCCCTTCTTGCTGGTGTCCATGGGGATAGCACCTCAGGTGCTGGCTGGAATGAGGAAATGAACCAAATCTTGAATGCACACCACAGCTGGTCATTTTGGGTGAAAGTTTAAGGTGACCACCCAAAAGTAAAAACAGCAGGAGCTAAAAATTTACTCCCAAAAAATGAATGAAATGGTGTGACTCCACATCCTCTTTGGAGCACACTGTGCTTGTGTGTGTGTGTGTATGTGCAAGGGTGGGGGGTAGAAAGGACGCTGCCCGGTGAGGGGCCCTCGCCTCCCCATTTCTCTCTAGCTGAGTCTTTTTGGGAGGGCAGGAGACCTGCATGGAGGTCAGGGCAGCTTTCCTGTGGCTGAGCGCCCTTCTTGATTTATGGCTGTTATCTTGGGAGTGGCCCGTTAATGACTGAGGGCTAGTTGTTCCCTGGAGGCTTTGGGGCGGGAGGGGGCAGTGGCTGCCAGGATTCCCCCAAAGTTCAGAAGGAGATCAGAACATCAGCTAGAAGGAAGGAAGGAAGGAAGGAAGGAAGGAAGGAAGGAAGGAAGGAAGGAACAGAGGGAGGGAGGGAGGGAGGGAGGAAAGAAAGAAAGAAAGAAAGAAAGAAAGAAAGAAAGAAAGAAAGAAAGGAAGGAAGGAAGGAAGGAAGGAAGGAAGGAAGGAAGGAAGGAAGGAAGAGATCTTTGGTGGGTATGGCTGCTGTTCCTTACAGTATCTGGATTTCTGCTCCCCGGCTTGAAGCTGGGCAGCCAGAGGCGCCCAGGCTGCACTGTGCTGAATGACCCAGGCTGGTGAGTGTGGCATCCATATGGCCCGGGGGCTCCCGAACTGGAGTGGCCAAGGGGGGCAGCTGGAGCTGGGCCCTGATGTGCCCTTGCAGCCCTTGCACAGACCTCAGGCTGGGTGGAGAAGAGCTGCTTGGTCGCAGCCAGGACAGCTGGAGGCCTCCCTCCCTGCATTCTTTCCTGTCCCAGTTCAAAGTGCTGGTGCTGACCTGTTGGGCGCAGGCCCAGGCTCTCCCTGTATGGCCCGGCCCAGACCCAGCGATCCAAAGGAGAGACCCTTCTCTCGGTCCCACCACTGTCGCAAGTGAGGTTGGTGGGGGTGCAAGAGAAGAGGGCCTTCTTGGTGGCTGCTCCAAGATGCTGGAACTCCCTCCCCAGGGAGGCCAGCCTTCCCTCAGCGGGCAGGCAAACCCGTTTTCATTCTGGAGGCTTTCAAAACAAAAAGTTTTAAAAGCACAGGCAGGGGTTTTTTGGCTGAACCGTTTCTAATAGCTTTTTAACTAGCACTTTATTCTTTTAACTTGAGTTGTGAATTGTTTTAAGACTGCAAATAATTTCATTCCATTTTAATGTTCATTTCTTGTATGTTTTTCATTTGTATTGTTCTTTCAAAATAGTGACCATTTTGAGTACCAATTTTGGGAAAAAAGCCACAACTACATCAACAGCAACAATAGCTTTGCCTTTCTTGTCTTGGGGGGGGGATTCCTGGGGGGAACCCTGAGATGATGTTGGGGGGTTGTGGGCTCCCTCTCCCCCAGTGGGGAGGGGCAATTGGGAGGGTATTCTTTTCTCCACAGCCTGCATTTTGAAAACTTCCCACTTCAACTCCCCAGACTTATTCGTGGATTGAAATGCCAGTCTCCTTAGGAACGCCAAGTGCCCAGGAGGTCCTGCCAGTCCATTGAAGACCACGCCGCTCTCCCGCTCTCCCCCTCTCTGCCATTTCTCAGACACAGCAGGGCTCCACCATGCGCGGTTGCCAGACCGGCCTCTTCAGAGGAGCCTGCTGTCATTCTTCATTGGGGGGGTGCCCCCCACCCCGCGCCCCCCAACCACCAGCTACCACCAGCAGTGCTTTACTGCAGCAATTTCTTATCCTTGTGGGTGATAACTGAAACGCAAAACATTCAACAACTGAGGAATTCAGAAGCAATGGAAGACTTAAAGGCCCAGCCAGACAAGCCCAGTCCTCCCTTTGACGTCTTCATCAGAGTCCTTTTCACATAATAAATCAGCCCATCAGAGACAATAAGATCCACGATACCTTGTGTGTGAATTCCTCCTCCTCTACATAGTGTGTGATTTATTATTAATCGTGATTCCTTCCCCCTCTCCCTTGTTGAACCTCTCATTTTCACTTGCAAGTTTGTCTCCTCTGGGAGGCAGTAGTGGCCTCCTCCTCCTCCGAAGGTGATCCCAGCCAATTACCAAAAAGCCTTGGGGCTCCTCGGGTTGCCTTCATGGCGCTCCATGTCCACCTGTGCTCTATTGTGCTACAAAGGGGCTGCTCACAAGCGCCACGCGGTGAATGGACTCAGCATTCCTGCCACAGGCCACGCTGGCCTGTCTTCTCTGTCTGTCTGCCTGCCTGATTTATATCCAGCCTTTCTCCTGATGGGGAGCCCAAAGCAGCTTGCAACAAAGTTTAAAAAAACAACAACAAAAAAAAATCAGGTAGAATTAAAAAATTAAAAGCAAGAACAATTACTTTGGCAAACATCTTAGCACGTCCATGATTTACAATTGAATAAAATCATTTAAAAGGCAAAACAGTTATAAAGAATAAAGATAAAAACGGAGTGTGCACACAAGCCATTAAAGAAACTCTTCTGCACACCCTGTTGCTCTACAATTTTTCAAATAAAAGAGTCTTTTCCTGCCTGCAGAAAGAAAGCAGTTGGGCTGAGTTTGCCTCCAGCTGAAGGAAATTCCACAACTTGGGATCAACCACCAAGGAGGCCCTGTCTCCCCTGTCCCTACCAGGGGTGTGTGTGTGTGTGTGTGTGTGTGGTGGATCCCACAAGGCTCTCCAGAGCCAAACAAACTGATAAGGAGGGTCTCCTGTGCTGTGAACCATTCTGCCTTCTCACCTTCATTTTGGAGAATTACATGTTGGAGAGGCAGGAAGTGGGAACCCCAGCCAAAGGTACGGAGGAGCAATCCAGAGGATTCAGCCCCCAGACCCTGTCCCCTTGACACAAGGGTGGTTTTGTCAGCACAGCTGCAGGTGCGTTGCCACCTCTGCCGTAAGTCTCACCAGCTTTGATGGGTCTTAATCCCAAGAAGCACCAGGACGCTGAAGCCCTGAAGTCTGGAATTTGGGGTCAAATCCAATTATTTCTGTCGTGTGTCCAATAAAGCTCAGGTAATCAGGAAATATACACACTCTATCCTTTGGATTTCTGCCTGGGGTGCCACTCTTAAAGGGCGAAGAATAGCACTTTGTGGAGGCACAGGTGTGGAAGTGGGGGTGCCAAGGGGCTGGTCTGTGTTGGGTGAGGTCTGAGGTCTCCTTGGCCGATGCCAGCTCCCTCCCACTTGACTCAGAAAACCCCCTCCAATCTTCCCATCTGCGTTTGGGCAGGCTGAGGGAAGGAATATTCTGCACGTGCCCAGAAATCACTTTTTCCCTTGCGATAGCTCCCAGCACACTGTCTTCGGCTCCGAGCTGCGGGGCGCCACCTGTCCAGCTGAGCGCCGGGGAGCGCGGCTTGGCTTCTCTCTTCCCAAGGGGTGCCAGGCGCTCGGCCGATGCGCAGGCACTGGGTTCGCTGCTCATCCAGGGCGCCACAGTCGAATCTTCCTTCTGCTTTCGGGGTGAGGCCGCGTTTCTCCCGGAACTGCCCCGGCGGGGGCGGGGGCGGGGGCGGGGGCGGGGGCGGCAACGGCCGACACGGGGCGAAAGAAACGCCAGGCGCGCCTCCGACGTTCAGCCGACGTCTGGCCCAGGCGCTCCGTGGCACGCGCCGGAATCTCCCACCAGAGGGCGCCTTCGCCGAGCGGAAGGGCGGCCGGCCTCGTTTTCTGGGGCGCTCGGGGCGGCGGAGAGGATGTGTGTGTGCGTGCGTGTGTGAGAGACTCTGTGACTCCCTCCCTCCGTCTCCATGGTCCCAGGAGCGCCTCTGCCTACATGTTGCAGCCGAGGGGGAGGCCAACGGGGAGCAGTCTGATGGACGCGGGGGATCAGACTGCTGGGACTCCCCAGCACAAGAGGCCCGCGCTTCCCCCCGAGGGAGGGGCAGTGGCCGGCCTGGCTTTGCGGCTGCCTCCTCTTCCTCCTCTCCTTCCCGCGAGAGGCCTCGATCGGACCCCTCTGGAGGCTGGGCTGGGCGGGGAACGCTCGTCCCTCGGGGCTGCGGGGGGGGCAGCTCTCCCAGCCAGCCTCCCGGGACCGGGATTCTCCCCTCGGGCGACAAAGTCTACAAAGGCTCCTCGGAGCCCCTCCCTTTTAGCCCCAGGGCGCCCCCTCTACGCTCCCGAGGCCCCTTATCGGTGGGAAGGAAGCCAGTAACGGGAGCGCGATAAGCCGAGTAAACACCAGCCGGGCCAGCGGGTGGGCTCCTTCGGGGCGGGCGCTGTTTACCCACCTGGGCTGCTGGGGGCGGGGGGAGAGGGAAGGGCTACCAGCGGAAACTGGGTCCTCGTCGGAGCGCAGAGGGCGAGCGGCTCCCTCCGGCGCTCGGGGGTGGGGGGAAGGGATGGGGGTCTTAGAAGTCCTCCCCCCGGAATCAGAGCGGGGATTCGGGGCTGTGCTGCCGGGCAAAAGGGGCTTGGGGGGAGGGAGGACCCGCGGCGACCTCCGGGGCTCTCTCCATTCGTCCCCAGGGGCGCCTTCCTGCCTCGAGGGGAGGCAGGAAGGCGACCTTCTCTCTCCGGGGCCGCGGGCGGAGAGACGTAGCCGGGTGCGTGGCGAGGCGGGGCGGAGGGCCACGGTCTCGGGCCGCCCATCCTGGCAAGGCCTCTGGGCAACACCCCCCGAGGCAGCGGGGTCGAGAAGCCCAGAGGATGTAGAGCCGAAGTCATTCCGCCCCCCACTGCGCCCCGTGCCAGGCTATTTAAACTGGCAACGGGTCCCGTGCCCCGTGCTGGGTGCTGCTGCTGCCAAGCCAGGGCGGGGGGGGCAAAGAGGAGAACAAGAGAGCGGGGAGGGAGCTGCTTTGGACGGCGCGGAAGGAGCCCCGCTGCAGGCGGAGGGGGGCCGCTGGGCAGCGGCCTGGTACTGGGTCAGGTCACAATTAACGGTGGTCGCGAAATGCTTTCTGAACGTGGGCCGAGACCTCACAGTGTGCCCGTGTGTGTGTGCGTGTGTGTGTGTGTACCTTCAGTCACCTGTTGACTTATGGTGACCCCATGGATTTCATAGGGTTTTCCATGGCAAGGGATTTTCAGAGGCGGTTTTGTCAGTTCCTTCTTCCAAAATAGAGCCCACACCACCTGGTATTCATTGGCAGCCTCCCATCCAAGCGCTAGCCAGAGCCAACCCTTCTTAGTTTCCAAGATCAGATGGGATCTGGTGTCTTTAGGGTATTTAGACCTCGGGGACCTGGGCTCAGATCGCCATGCAGTTTTGCAGCTAAATTGGTGGACAGACCCTTCCCCTCCCAAATTCCCCTCCCTCTGATTTGTTTGATCTCTACAGTCCAGCTGTGCCCCCCCCCAGGATTTGGGATGCACAGAGATTGAGAGAGTGGCATTTGGTCTGAGTAGAGGTGTCAGGTTCCTCTCTTCCTCTTTCTTGAGCTGCTCCAGCCTCCCCCCCCCCGCCGCCAGGGTGCAGCTGTGGGCAGGTGGCAGCGGCTGCTCTTCCTCCCCTGCAGCTTTTGATCTCTTCCTCCCCCCCCCACTGCCAGACCAAGGAAGGGTGGAAAGGAAGGGCTCCCCAGCTCTCTCTCCCTCAGGCAGCCAGAGCAGGGCTGGAGCAGGGCGGTGGCCTTCCAGATAAGCTGGCTTTTCACACTCCAGCTTCCTCGATGCTCTCTGGGCTGGGCCTTCTCCCTGGGAAGCATTTATGGCCTCTAACAACATTGCCAAGAAGGGCAAAGGCCCACCCCACCCTCAAGGGATACACAGGAGGAGGGTGATAGATAGGAGAGACTTTGGGCCAAGGAAGGGCAGGTGGGGCTGATCAGCTGTGAATAGATATCATTTGGCGGAGGGACCATCTCCCCTCCCCAAAAAAAGGCAGTGTGGGAAGAATCCACTCTGTTGTAAGAGGAAGCCCAAAGACTCCCACAAAGACTCACCCTGGCCCCTCAAAGGTTCCACAGTCAGCTTTTCCTGTGGGTGAGCATGGGGTGCTGGTAAGCATAGATCAGGCTGGTGGAAGGGGCATGGGAACAAAGGTCTCCTTGCGGAAAGCCGCCCCCTCTCTGCCCCCGCAGCTGATGAAGATAACTGGGCCAAGAACAGTACTGCCTGGACGGAGACCTTTCCAATTGTCTGGGCCTTCAATTATTTGGAGGGAGTAAGGAAGTAAGGAAGGGTCATTGCAGTGGGGAGTGGAGCTGGATTCCATCTGCCCCATTCTTGTCAGCCTCTGTGGTTTTGCCACTCCTTCTGCCTCCATTTTGGATCACCGCCACACACTCAGGGCCAGATACTTGCTTCTTTAAAAATGTACTCTCAGATGTACTTCCAGCCTTGAGTGGGAAATCTCTCAAGTCTCATGTCCAACCTGATTCCACCTTCCGGTGGGAGATGCATTCCTGAGGTTCTGGGGAAACCCCCAAGGCCACCGCTGGAATCCAGACACAGCTGACTGTCTCTGGGTTGTTTGCTCACCCAGTCCGTTGCAATGGCCAAATGCCCCCGCCTCCCACTGCTCCCAGGAATGGGAAATGACTGGCCAGATCCCGGAGCTTTCTTTGTCCCTTATCAGCCCGGCAAACGTTTTCAGCACCGCAAGCTGCCAAGCTGCTCCTTATCAGAAACGCAAACTGGTCCAGTCACCTGGAGCTGAGCTGTTTGGGTGTATCTTTATACAAACACAAACACACCCTGAGATGTTTTTGGCATCTTTATATTTGCTGAATCCCAAGTTTCTGGGAAGCTCTAACCTTCTTCCTCATTCTCTGAGAATCCATCTGAAGAGGACCTTTCACCTGATCCACCTGAGGCACAGCAAAAGAACAGCCACATCCCCACTAGTGAAACTGCACTACTGTTGGGGGAAACTACTCCTGAGGTTGCTCCACTCTCTCCACTCTCTGTGTGACAAATGGCAGGCTGGGGGCATGGGGAGTGTCAGCGAAAGAAGGAGGGGGCACGCACAGGCAAGACAGTAGCAGCAAGGGAGGCCAATGGGCAGCAGCCTTACCTGGCCCTCAAGCTCCGGGTTACACCTTTCCCAGGGTCCCACTTGTTTGCCCCCCCAAGTGTGTGGACTCCCCCTCCACAGTTGCACTTGACCAGACAAAATCACCTGGAGGGTCAGAGCCTCCAGTGCCTGCCTCCCTGTTCCCAGCCTCAAACAGCCTCAGCTGGCACACCCCGGGCCCCTGTGCGTCTGCGTGCGTGTGAGAGAACGATGGACAATGGGGAGAGAGCTCCGGGGGGCTGAGCCTCCCTTTTTGTCTCTGGCCTCCCAATCTCTCCCCCACAACCCCCTCTCCAAACACTACCCAGAATGATGGCAGTGTGGCAAAGCCAGTGCATGATGCGGAGCTCATTCGGTGGCCTGGAATGTGAAAAGCCTTGCAAAATCTGAATTGGTTTTGAGCACAGGACGTCCGGATTCACCCAGAGGGGAATTTATTGCAGAAAGAAAAATGCACCTCTCCCCACATCCAATCTGCCCTTAAATGTTGATGACATTAATAACAGCCAAAAGCAGCTGTGGGGTAAAGAAGGAGAATTAGGCTGACAGGGTTGAATTGTGGGGCCGTTGCAGAAAATGAACACCCTTTTGTACACAAGGGCCACAAGGAGGTGGTGGCCTGTGTGGCGTGGTGGTCTGACAGCCAGACCTGGAAGACTCTGGAAGGCCAGGGTTCAAGTCCTCACTCTGCCACGGAAACCCCACAGTGGAGTCAATGGAAAATTCCTCTGAACAGCTCTGGCCAAGGAAGCCACGTAATTGGGCTGCCCCTAGTCAGAGTCAGCCTAAGGAGGAAGGCAGTGTGGTGTAGTGGTCTGACCGCTGCATCTGTGTTCCAGGAGCGCATCGGACTGTGAACCCCCACTGAGGCATGGAGAGCCACCACTGGGCCTGAAGAAGGCATGCCTCTCAGCCTGAGAGGAAGGCCATGGTGGCAACCCCCCCGAACCAAGGCTTCCCACAAGCCAGGGTGAGCCAAAGGCTCACAACAACAAAACAACACGGATTTGTTCTGCCTCCTCCTCCTCCTCCTCCGTTCACTGGAGGTCGCAAAGGAGTCCCAAGAATGCTCTGCACCCATTCAGGCTGCAAGGGAGGGTAAGGCTGCTGAAGGGGCTCCACTTCCATGGGAGGGCACCCCATTGAGCTCAGTGGGGCTGAGGTCACCTTCAAGACTCTGCTGCCCAACAGGCTGAAGGACAGCTGGCTGCTGAAAGCTGCCCGGTTTTGTTTTTCTGAATCCACCCTCCCCACGTCTTTGCCTCCTCCTCTCTCACTGAACTTAATTTACTTTCTCCTGCTGGAAAAAGTGACAGAAGACACAGAAGGAAAGGTATGATGCCACCCTCGCTTTTAGGAAAGCCACATTACTTAAAATAATTACCGTGTGGCCCTACAATTAACTCACAGTGGTGAAAGGCCTTATGAACCTCCCACCTTAAAGAGAAAGGAGGAGGGTCTCCCTCTCTCTGGGTCTCTCTCTCTGGGGCAGGGGCTACTTCAACAAATTTAAATCTGAGTATAACTACAGGGGTCTTCTGAGACCCTCCCCAGGTCAGGAGTGACAGGGGCCACAGCTGGTTTCTGCTTCTTCATCTTTACTAAAATCGTTGCATGAGTTTCAGGGTGGGAAGAAAACAGAAGCACTGGCAGCCCAGTCAAGAGAGAGAGGGGAAGAAAAGCAGCGCCTGCGGGGGGGCAATTGTGGACCCCTACCCAATTAACACCCGCTTCTCCCCACTGGAGCAGAAGGGCGCCTGTCAGGGCCTTACCCCCCTCAAAGTTGACTGAGCCACGAGAGCCCCCGCTCCGCCTGGGAGGGGGCCAGGCGAGCGACCTTGGGCGAGAGCGGCAGACGGTGCCGCCGCGCCGCGCCGCGCGGGGCCGGCAGGGGGCAGCATCGGCCCATCTTTGGGCGCCCCGTCCGGCCTTCGGTCCAGCCGTGGATGGCGGGGGGCGCAAGGAGGGGGGCGGAGAAGTCCCCGAAGCGCGCGCGCGCGCGGGCGGGGCGGGCGGCGGGCACAAGCACACACGCGCGCGCAACGCAAGGGAGCGGGGATGCCACCCCTTTCCCGTTTTTCGGAGCCCCGAAGCGCCCGCAGGCAGGCAGGCAGGCAGGCAGGCAGGCAGGCAGGCAGGCAGGCGATTCCGCACCGCCGCGCTCCAGCCCTCGGGGCCGAGGCCCCGGCGGCCGTGGGCGGGTGGGCGGGCGGGCCAGCTCTCCTCCCCCTCCTCCCCGGGGCGCCCCGCCTCACCTGCGGGCGGGCGGGCGGGCGAGTCCGGGAGGAGCGAGGAGAGGGCGGGACTCCCTCCGGCCGGCCGGCCAGCCCCGCCTTCTGCCTCCCCTGCTCCCCGCCCCTTGGGGGCGCGGCGCGGCCCCGCCCCACCCCTCCCGCTCGCCGGCAGGCCAGCGAGGACCCCCGCGCGCCGCTTTGCCATTGGCCGCCGCCGTGCCGGGGCTGTCCGTCGCGATCGCCTGCGCGGGGGAGTACAGCGCGCGCCGCTGCCGAGCGAGCCCCAGTCGGAGCCGGGCCGCCCGAGAGGACGCGTCGCGGCAGCCGGGCGGGTGGCGGAGGGAGCCGAGCCAGGAGGGGCCGGCCGGCCGGCGGGCGGGGGGCGGCAAGCCAGGACTGCTGCCGGCGGCGCCCGCTGCCGGAGGATTTTGCACCGGCTCTCCGGGAAGGAAGAAGGAGCGGAGGCAGGGGAGCCCCACCGGGAGGAGGAGACGCCGCCGCCGCCGCCGCCGCCGCCGCCGCCGTAGGAGGAGCAGGAGGAGCCCCTTGAGTGCGAGCGGCTGAGCGGGCGAGGCCGTCCCTTCCTCTCGCCTTGCGGCCGGCCACGCGGCCGGCCCGCCGGCACATCTGGAGCGCAGCCGGGCGACCGCGGCCAGCAGGATGAGCGCCTCCTGAAGGAGCCGGAGCCGGAGCCGGAGCCGAGGCGCCGGGGATTCGCTGCTGCCGCCGCCTCTCTTTTGCCGCCCAGTGGATTAAGCGGTTTGGACGCCGCCGGAGGAGAACCGGAGGAGGGCGAGCAGGAGAAGGATCCTTGTCGCCGCCGCCGTCGGGAGGAAGAGGAGCCTCGGCCGCCTGGGCTGTCGCCGACCTCCCCGCCGTCCCCGCCGCCGCCTCCTTCACCGCCGCCGCCGCCGCCGCCGCCGCCGCCGCGCCCGGGCAGGAGGCGGAGGATGGGCGGCCGTCGGCGGCGGGGCGCGGCGGCGGCGGCGGCGGCGGCAGAGAGTCCGGAGTCGGGCAGTCCGGGCCGTGCCGGTGCTGCTGCGGGGTCGGCGGCGGCGGCGGCGGCCGGGGAGCCGGCTGCTGGGGCTGCTGCTGGCCCTCTGCCGCCTGGCGACGCCACTGCTGGCCAAGAACCTCGAGCCCGTCTCCTGGAGCGCCGCCAACCCCAAGTACGTGCGCCCCGACGACGGGCCGGGCCACCGGGGAGAGCCGGGCGGACGGGAGGGAGGGGAAGGCGGGCGGGCGGGCGGGCTGAGGGCGCGTCTCCTGCGGCCGGACAGGCCGGGCCAGGCGATGGGGAGCGGGGACGGGGGCCTCGCGGCTCGTCCTACTTCGCTTCTTCGGCGCCGGGCGCCCGGCGTCTCTTCGCTTCCCTCGGCGAGGCCCAAGGGCCGCCATCGCTGCCCCGTCCCCGTCTAGCTCACTTGCTCCGGCGGCGTCGGGCCGGCCCTCTTTCTTCCCCGGGAGCCGTCGGAGCCTCATCGCCGGAAGGGGCGAAGTGAACCCCGGCCCTCCTTCCCTGCTCCGTGGTCACTTTTGTTCGCCGAGTCCTGTGGGGCGCGCCGGCGGCGTGGCAGTGGGCTCCCTCGGGCTCGGAGAGCGGGGCCGCCACCGGGGTCTGGGCCTGCCTCTTTCTCTCCCGGAGCCCTCCCTCCTCCCCCGGGTCCGGTCCCGGGGAGGCTTCTCTCGTTCTTGCGTCCTGCAAGCGGTCTCCCGTCTCCCCCTTTTCCCTTCTCGCTTCCTCTCTCTGGTTCGGGGCCCCGCGGATCCTGCGAGGCCGCCGCCCCCTCCACCTATATTTAGTCCGCCGCCGCCGCCGCCCCTTCGCCTGACTTAAAAATAGGCCAGAGGCGAAGGGGAATTCTTTCTCCGGCCACCCAGCGGTGGGGGGGGCGAGGGGGCCGCAGGTGGCTCCTTCCTGGGAGCCCGGAGGTCGGCGGTAGGGGTGGCGAGGCAGCCCCCAGCCTCCCTGCGGAGGAGGAGGAGGAGGGGGGGCCGTGTGACCGTGGGGGTGCTCAGCGGGGGGGGCGTCGCTGGGGCGCCCCTTGGCAGAGCCTCCTGCCTTCTTGCAGCGGGCGGCCGATGCCCGCTCCGGAAGCCCGGGGGCGGGTAGGAGGGAGAATGGCGCAGGCCCGACCCCCTTTTTCTGCTCCCCAACGGGTCCCCACAGCAGGCGCCTCCCTTCCCCCGCTGCCTGGGTTGCGTGTATTGGTGCGCGTTGTGTTGTCGCTGCCGTCCTTCGCCGCCGCGGGGGTACCGTTGCTTTCGTCTGAGAAGTTTTGGGGAGGCATCTTGCTTAGAAAAGAGTCTTGGAGGGCGCTTTGGAAGAAAGCCCTGCTATGGCCACTGCTGGGGCAGCACCCCGCTCCCTGTGGGTCTTGGCTGTTTCCGCTCTCCCCTGCCTCCTGCAGTTGACACGGCCATTGTGAGCTGTTTGGGCCGAGCCTGTGGCCCCGTTCAGCGCTCCGAAGGCCGCCTGCCCCGGCTCCGTGGACCCTCCCGGCGAGATCGCCCCCCCAAGAGGTGGCCCTCCAGCCGCTGCTTAATCCCATCCCCTGAGTTTGCTGCCCGCTGGATGTCCGGTGGTGACCCAGAAGGCACAAGAAGCCGCCAGCGTAGAGGAAGGGGTGTGTCGGGGAGGGAGTATTTTTGTTCTCCTGAGGCACTGAAGGGGGTGCAGATGCGGCTTCTGGATGCACAGAAGGTAGATTTTAGTGGGAGGCCCTGGAGATGCTGGTGGTGCCCTTGGCTTTTGGGGCCCAGTCTACCTTGGGTCTCGTAACCCCTGCTTCGGAGGAGAAGCATTTAAATGTCTCTTGAGCTTCTCTCTGCCAAGGGCGCCCAGCTTCAAAAGCAAACAGAACAGGGCCAGGGTTCTTGGGGCGGGGGAATAGTTCTCAGAGAGCTGGAGGTTCCCCTGTTTGTGCGGATTGTGCATGGGGCGGCGGTGGCTTTTGGGCACCTTGGGGAGCGGCCTTCGACTGGGGCTCCTTCTCTTTCCCTCTCTGGCTTCCTTGGCTTCAGGGGGAGGGTGACCAAGCCAGCCACTCCCCCTCTTCAGAGTTGCCCCGCACCCATCCACTTGTCCACCCACCTTGTCTGCTCTGGGAGTTGGAAAGGGCTACCTGCCCAATGGCCGACCTGCAAAGACTTCCTGGGGAAGACATTTTGGAGAGACCTGGTTTGCGCTTTCTGCCAGTGGGAGCAACCGAAGAAACTTCCTCCTTGGTGGAAACTTTGAGGAAGGGGCGAACCTTTGTGTATGTGCGTGGCGGTATGTGCTGTGGATCCCCTTAAGGGAGACTCTTCTGGTGCCCTGGCTGCTCCCATGGGTGCCATTTGGAGTACAGAGGAGGAGTGTGGGGGGACATTCCCTTGTGAAGAGGTGTGGGGTCTTTTACAAGCATCCCCCCCCCGAGTGCTGGTGTGTAGCTGGCCGTTGGGTTGAGCGATCCTCCGGCTTGATACCCTGATCCCATGCCCCCCATCTCAGATGGACTTGTTTTGAGGGAGAGTCTTAGGAGGAATGTCTATGGAAAGCCCTCCCTCTGTTGGGAGAGGGGTAAAATAGTTTATTTTTTAGTGTTAGTTAATTTGAGCCTTGTCTTCATTGCAAAACAGCCCAGGGCAGCTTGTAGCAAGATGAGAAACAGATACAAATAGAACAAAGGAGTTATAAGGTTGCAGCAGAATTAAACACACCGGAATATTGAAACACACTGGAATGTGAAACAGTTATTTTTCTAAAATACATTGTCAAAAAATGCAGCCCCCATCAATTAGCTGAAAACTTCTTCCCAGCCAGGCCCTTGGCCAAAGCCAGCCCGCCTGCCCTGGAGGGTCTCTGCTTTCCAAATGGAGGGAGGTGCGTTTCTTGGCTTCCAAGAGAAACATCCGGTGTTGTACTTTCAGCTGCTGCTTCTGCAAGCCTGTTGGTGAGAGAAATGTAACCGACGGAGGACGAGGAATGGAGGGGAGTGAGTTTAGGGAGCAGCCCACCAAGGTTGTGCCTGTGGTGCTTCTCGCTGGCTAGAAAATAAATTAATTCTGGAAGCGTTGCTGATGACTGCCCTCGCTAGTGCTCAGATGTAAGACCGGTTTTCAAAATAATTTGGCTTGATTGCTTTTTTCTTTCTTTCAAATGATGCTGTGTGGACTTTCAAGCCCATTGGAAGTGATTTCAGACTCCCCATTAGGTGGCCTCTTGGAGATGTTGCTTGCCATGGTTCTCCATGGTATTTTTGTGCTGTCCCCCCCTCCACTGTCACACTCTGTTATGGCTGCTGCTGCTCAAACACACAAAGCTGGAGAGCATAATTTTATTCAAATGCCACCCAAGCAGAGCATGGGATTTTTCTGAGGAGTGGGGTGCCTGGTTGGAAGCAGGCTTTCTTCCGTGGTAGGAAGGGATGCCAGGTCAGATGAAGCACCAGGTGGAAGGTGCTTCCTTGCCACTGTTACAAGGTGTTGCGGTGTCTCAGATCTTCCATTTAACATTGCAGTTGTGCATGTCGCCCCTTGTGTTTTGGGGGAGATGATGTGGATGGACTCCCCTGCATAAGTGATACCATTTTTGTTTTCTCTTGAGGTTGGTGGACGGAGCTGGTTGAAATAATTCCTCTTGAAAATAATTATTGGACTCTGTCCCACCTTTCGGGGGGTGGATTGTCTTTCAAGCAGGCTTTGTGCTGGGAACCCAGGCACCTCACTTCTCTGTCTCTCTGGGGTGTCCCTTGCCGAGACACCACGGCTTACATGCCACCCCTGCGCTGGAAGGGTTAGCTCTGTGGAAGGCGGGGAGCTCCTTGGAATGAGAAGAACTGTTTGGGTTGGGTGTGTGGTGCCATGTACTCGCCATCTGGCCCCTCCAGACACCGGTTGTGAGTCTCCCCAGGGCCAGTGTTTCAGGAGGCCCTAGGAGCTCTGTGCCAAAACTTTGAGACAGCCTTGCTGAAAATCCCTCCACCATCTCGTCAGAGAGAAATCTTGATTGAGTGGGCTGCCATGCTGTTCATCAAAAGGAAGCATTCCAAACAAAATATAGTCTGGAGAAGCAAATTTTGGAAGGACTGATATTCTGCCTTTCAAAAAGTGTTGGTTGGGGATGGAATGGAATGAGGTCACGCAGGCTTTCTGGGGCTTCTTGTTTTTGGTGCCTGCCTGCATCAGGTTCTTATTTGCATTCTATATAGACTGTCCTGTTGAGAGCTCAGTTTGTAGCTTGGTCCTGTGCCGACTCTGATTCAGTGGGACTCACTCCCAAGGAAGCGCATGTGGGACACCTTGGGTTTTCTCCCTTGGCTCCCTGTAGTGAGGCCTTGACCGGTGGTGGTGTGAGAAGCAAGCGCCACCAGCAGGTTTCCCTGCCGGAGGAGCTCCCTGTGTTGGCTTCATCCTTCCTCAGCTCTGAGGGTCTGTTTGTGTTGCAGGAGGGGGAGGATGAAGCCAGGCTGTAGCTGCAAAGTCCCTTGTGTCTGCTTCCCCCTTCAGAGTGCTGGGGTTTCCTAGCCGTGGTCATTGGGAGGCAGTCACAGGGCCCCTTTCCTGTCCCTGTGGTTGTGCCAGCTGCACTGGATCAAGGCCTTTGAGTCCCAGGAAAGGTGGCCAGCCATCTGGGGCTCCTTCCGGTGTTCCCTTTCCTCCCTTGGTGCCCCAGGTTCCTTTGGTGGGGTGTTCAGAGCAGCCTTCTTGCTTGCGTGGCATCATACCCCTTCTCAGCAGGGCGGGTGGTGCGGTGAGGGGCGGCATCAGAAGTGTGCAGCTTCAATTGCTCCGGTGGGTGATGCCTGAAATTCAGAGTTCAGTCTGTTCTGTGCAGATGAATTCTGTTCTTTTGAACAATGTGAACTTTTGTAGTTTAAGAGTGGGAAGGTCCTGCTCAGTGTTTGGGGAGGGCTGGTGGAGTGGTGGGGTGGGATCTCTCTGTGTGCCTCTTGCCCTCCGTTTCTTCCTTGCAAGTCCTGCCCTGTTTTTCCTTCGTAGATCCACTCTGGCCCCCAGCAGCGTGGCAAAGAAGTTTTATAGGATCCCTTGAAACAGTTTTAAAAAAACCCACCCAGAGGTCATGAAGTTTCCAGTGAGATGGAGTTCAGCAGAGCAAGTTTTATCTATGTGACCGATTTTGATTTGGGAAGCATTGATTTTCGAGTATCGCATGAGATTTATGCGTAAGGAAAACAACCCAGAATAACTCTGATCCACCCGGCCCGCTACTTCAGAAGCTAATGACCTGATTCGGGTGCTTTGGACCAAAACTCTTAGTAAAATGTATCCGTCCCATTGACCATGCTGGTTGGAGCTTATGGGACTTGTAGTAGAAAGGATACAGGCCTGGACAGATCTGCTCAAGATGTTGCAGCGCACGGCACAGCACGATCCTTTGTTTTTCTTTTGGGCTGGGGTGGTGGAGGGACAAAAACAAATGTGCTGAACCCCACTCCCCCATTCAGTAATTTCATTATATTTTTGCTTGGGTGATTTAGTTCTAGATTTAGTTTTGAGAGCCAGCTCTGTGGTGAATGTAGTGTGTGTTTGTGTTTAAACTGAATTCTGTGACAGGTTTGTTAAATGCAGGATTCCCAAAAGTAGGTTTGGTT
Source organism: Iguana delicatissima (assembly GCA_948472985.1). NCBI lineage: Eukaryota > Metazoa > Chordata > Lepidosauria > Squamata > Iguanidae > Iguana > Iguana delicatissima. The sequence goes on from CAOKZL010002029.1 coordinate 162,216, forward strand.
TCTCTTGCTGGAGGAAAAGGTGAGACTGTATTGCGTGCAGAGGGAGCTGTGTGCGCGTGTGTGTGATGTGCGAGGTCTTCAAGATGTCTGGAAGTAAAATGGCAGAAAGTCTTACAGTACTGTTGCCGCAGAGCTGAGCGGCTGTCCTTTCCATGTCCTTACTTTTTCCCCAGTGACTTCCTTTTGCCCTGAATAACTTTCCCTTGCCAGGTAGCATGTGTCCTTCTTTTGTTTCTTCGAGGAATTATCTGTGTTTCCCCTCTTGCCAGCACCATGGTGCCTTACTTAGCTCCCCAAAGTGGTGTTGGCATCATTTGGAGTTGCTGTTTTGTAGGGAGCAGGTTCTCAGAGGGGTGGACAATCCAGAGTGGATGGGGAGGGGCAGGAAGGTGCCACGGGAACATCCTGGACTCTGTGCCCTGGACTCTTGGTGGCTGGCCGGGAAGCTCAGCCCTATGACTTGGAGCATCCGACCTCCTCCTGGTGTACTGGGTGACCTTGAAACCGTCCAGGCGCAATTGCACAGGGCTCAGAATCAGCCACAGAGCTCATAGAGTGTATTTCCAGTTGTTTAAAGGAACAGGAAGCAAGCCTCCAGTCTGAAATGCTGAGATGCCTTTTCGAGGCACTGGCAGGGGAGGAGGAGAAAGAGTGCCTCCTTTAGAGGCTCAGTGTGAGCAGGAGGCCAGGTGGACCCTGCCTGGCCCCTTTCCGTGCACAGGGTGGTGATGGGGGTGGGCTTTCAGCTGCCTAGGGCTGCCAGTTCTGGTGAAGAAAGCAGGGACTGTGGGCTGTGCCTGGAGTTAACTTATTTCACCCTGTCTCTCCTGCAGAGGGGTTTTGCCGGACAGCTACTCCTCTGACTTTGAGTGCCAGGAGCAGTCTACCTGGAGCCTGGGAGTCAGACGTTCCAGCAGTAGCCCAACTGCCTTTAAAGGACCGCGGCTGTGATGGATTCGCCCCAGATTTCCCTAAGCACTCACTACATGTGCCTCCTCATTTATGCTTTTCTTTTGAGAACCGTCTTCTGCTCATAATGGAGGGGCTCATTTGAGGGAGGAGGGCGAGCAGCCTGTGTGTGTCTGGCCCTGCGTGTGTCTGTCTCTCTTCCCCAAAGGCATTTGCTGAGTCTGTTTCGGCTTCCTCAGCAACTTGGCTGGCTTCTCTTTGGCGCTTGGACCTTCTGAAGAACCCCTGTCCCTCTCCAGAAAGTTACTTTTACAGCCAGAAGGGTTACAGGTATGCTTTCTCATGTACCAAAGAGGCAGAGTGAAACAAAGGGGAGAAGGGAGCGGCCCTTGCAGCTGCTGGGTGCATGATGGGGGCAACAGGATGCAGGTGAACGGGGAGGGTGGGTTGTCCCTGGAGCGGTTGGGGGGCAAGAAGGCAGCTGGAGGTGGCAGGGGGCCAGGGAGGCAGAGCTGCAGGTACGCTGCTGGTGGTGGCTGTTGGGTTCCAGTGGGCGTTTATGTACATGGACCTCTCTAGGCCCAGAGCCCCTCCCTCAACAAGAGCGTGAGATCCACACAACACCCCCCCCTTGCTGAGAAGACTTCCTGCGTGCTCTAGAGATGCCTTTCATTCTTTCTCTCAGGCGGCCCTTTTCATCTCCTTTTTGGTCCTGAGAAGTAGCCCCCAGAATAGAACTGGAAAGAAATATTTGGCTCATAGACTCGGGCAAGGAGAATTCTGCATTGATGAGAATTTGTGCAGTTTGGGGCATAATTCTATGTGAAAAGCACATGTGGGGCTTTTTTGCATAGACATTTTCTATGCCTTTTCTGTACAGAAGGCATGTTTCCTGTGATTTTCTATGGAGAAATAACACTTTTGCACAGAAAATGGCATTTTCTATGCAAAAAAACCAAGTGTGTGTGTGTGTGTATGCAGGTTTTTTGGCAGAGTAAATCCCAAACTAAATAGTTCTCAAAAACTGATTAGTTTTAAAGGGTGTTTTTTTTTTGCATCTGGGAGAAAAAAGCAACAAAATTATTGGTAGTGGCTGGCAAGGGTAAAGTTTTGGAAAGTCCTTCCTCAGCCCCATAGCCCAGGACTGCATGTGGGGCTTGGTAGAACGAGGCAGCCATGGGGCCACTTAGATGCCTTTGGGCCTTGTGAGTTTCGAATTTTTAAATTTCTTTCTTAATCAGCTCCAGCGTGGGATCTTCCTTTCTCTTAATTCTGGCACCCACTGGGTTTGTCATCTTGAAAGTCTGGCTCGTCTGGTTGGAAGTGGGATTTGAGGAGTCACAGATGTTGCGTTTGTGTGTACGTGTGTGCATAAAAGCATGTGATACATGAATATGTATATATAAATACATATAAATGTATATATGCACAAATATATAAATATGTATGAATACATACATGCAAAAGCACATGTCTGTGTGTGTGTATCTTATGTATGTGCGTGAGAAAAAAATGTATGTTAGTATAAAATTGCAGATCTTGCAGTTTGTTTATTTGTTAAATAATTTATATCTTGTTTCTTTACCAAAATAGGATTCAAAGTGGCTTACAATAATTTTTTAAAAAAAATTAAGCTAAAACAATTAGTTTACGGAAAAAGAATTAAACAAATGCTGTTCTTTAAAAAAATGATTAAAAATAGTTTTAAAAAACCCTTAAAAGACATTTAAAAAGTTCAGGTATGCTGAAACTGAGGGGGCTAGAGATGCCTTGCCAGATGGGGCTTTCTCTTCAGTGCCCCCCCATTATGGATCCCCCTCCTGTTAGATATCCGGTTGTTGCCTGAATTGTCAGTCTTTATCTACTGATAACAAAAACACACCTCTCTGAGTTTTTTGGGAGAAGCAAACAAAGAGTTTGGTTTGGTTTTGTTTTCAGCTTGTTTGTATTGCATTTGTTTTATTTTAGCAAACATTTACAAAGTTGTTATTATAGATGTTTGAAATCTCAGCCATGAATGTTTTTAAGAGGACTGTCAGCCACTCTGAGCTCTTCTTATACTTGAAGTGAGTGTTTGGCTTGGCTCAACTCTGGCCAGGTCCTTTTGGAGGCAGTGGCAGTGGGGGGGGGAGTTCTCTCTGTCCTGCGTAGGAGATTATGACCAAAAAGGACTGTTGTCATTGTTATTGTTTTGGAGCAGGGAGGGGTATCTGTACTACGGTCCTTCAGAGAGGGGCTGCATAGCATCCCTCAGGTTCACAGGCCCTGCCGGACAGGATGGAGGACGTACTGGAAAGAGCCGGAGGAGGTGCCCCCCAGTAAAGGAGAGGATGGGCACAGGGCGGAGGGTGGGCAGGGGGCCCACACATCCAGGGACAGATCTTTCAGTCTGCAAAATGCTACACCCTTGCCTTAAGAATTGGGAACTGCATTTTTTTGGCCTATATTTCTAGAAATTCATAGATCTTGAATTCTTTGCAAACTGAAGTGTACGTGTGACAATAATAATATCCCACAACACGAGGCTTTCTGGAGACAAATATATATTGTTATATAATGTTCCTGGGTGACCAAAATGGACCTCCGACCCCTCGCCTCTGGAGCAGCTTTCCTGCTTGTCAGTCAGGAGAAGGTACCGCAGCTCTGCCTGGAATGGTTTGTGTGCCGGGAGAAGTTGGGGGAGGAAGCCGAGAAGCTGTGGGGCTTTGGCCATTCAGGGATCGTGTCCTTCTGGGCAGCTCTTTTGCCTTGCGGCTCCCCTTTTTCTTTGGGTCTGGGTTTAGCTCCTCCTGCCTCTGAGCTCGTCGCTTGTCCAGGGAGGCGGTTTGGGCTGCTGGGCGGGCCTGCTTGCTCGGGTTCGGGGCTTCGTGGCCTGCTCCGTTGTTTGGTGGTGCTGCAGTTCGTTTGCCTGCCCGCGAGAGGGAGGCAGAGGGTTGGTTCCCCAAATTGCTGCCAAGCAGCAACTCTGTCCAGACCAGATGATAACCGCCAGCCTCTCTTCTGGCGGGGGGGGCAGCGGAGAAGCTGCTCTCTTGGGCAACCGAGTCCCCTTGGCGGCCACTTTGGGTTATCTGCTTGGGCTGTCAATTGGCCTCTGCTCTCTCTGGCTTTGGCAGGAAGAAAGATTTTCTCACTCGCTGTCTGTGTGACTGAGTCTGTGTGTGAGAGAACACAAAAAGCGATGGCTTGGTGCCTCAGCCGAGGTTGTGTGTGTGTTTCTTTTCAGTACTCAGTCCTTCACTGGAGCCCTGGAGTACACACGCGTGCACAGACACCCACCCACCCAGCCTTGGCGGGTAGGCTGTGACTGCTTTGGTGAAGCCCTGGCCCTGCCACCCAGACTGACCCATCCAGCTGTTTTGGGCCCTCTGGCATCTGCACAGCCAGGTCTTCCCAGCTGCTGGTCCAAACATCCGGGACACTCGTGCAGCAAGGGGGAGGAGGTGCAGAGGGAGGGGCCCTTAGTTGCAGCCTTCTTGAGGTGTTGTGGCAGAGGGGCTGCTGGGGCTGGTCCTGGAGTAGGGGTCTGCAGACCCTTCAGCCCCCCTCCCCAGGGCAATGTTCCAAGCCAAGAGGGCAGGAGGCCTGTTGCTAGGGGTCCTTGATGCCCAGGACCTGTGCCCCTTCTCCAGGTTGCCTCGGGTCCTCTACTGCAGTGGTTCTCAACCTGTGGGTCCCCAGATGTTCGTGGACTTCAGCTCCCAGAAGCCCTGAGCATTGACCATAGTGGTTGGGGCTTCTGGGAGCTGAAGTCCACGAACATCTGGGGACCCACAGGTTGAGAACCACTGCTCTACTGGCTGCTTTCCTCTTGAGGAGGGTCCTCTACCCTGTGTAAGTGCTGAGGGGGGCAGAAGGTCTGATCTTGGCTGGTTTCTCCTTGAGAGGTGAAAGGATTCCTGGCTCTGGGGAAGAACAGAGGGGTAGACTCCCGAGCCCTGTATTGCTCAACTGAGCTGGAAGAAGCTCAGCAGGAGGCAGAAGGGGCTTTTCATTTTGTGTGTGTGACTGGCAGGCAAAGTTTCCTTCTGTTCAAGGTGGTGGGAGAGGTCCCAGCCCCCCAAATGTGTCTCTCAGGGTTGGCAATGTCCAGCCAGCCCAGTGGGGGCCCTGAAGACAGATGCCTGCACCCTCTGGGAATGTGTTGTCTTGCTGGCCTGCCCTGCGGGAAGGATGTGTTACTGACTGTAGGAGTTGTGCAGAGCCTGCCATCTGTTTTTTTCTTACTGTCCCATTATCTGATCTGAATCCTTTTGTCTGCTCGTAAAACCTGGGAGAAAGAAACTCAGTCCTGAAAAACCAACTTGAAAGGAGTTCCACATGAAAACAGAGGCGGGAAGGAAAACCCCAAAGGATAAGCATGCAATTACTGCCGTTGCAACCCCCCTCACCAACCATGATTCTTTGGCAAGGCCATAGAAACTGTATGGGTAGATAAGCCCCTCATTGCTGCCAGAGACTTCAAAGTTCCCGGACCACTTGAGGGGAGTGTGAGCAGAGAGGTCTGGGAGGCAGGGCCAGGAGAGAAACAGAGGTGGAAAAAGCTCAGAATAATTTAAGTGGCTGCAAACTCTGGATGGGAGAGAAGAAATCCAACCCTGCACCTTCTTTTGATGGGGGGGCATCCCTACATTTTCCTTACTTGGGTAATGATTGCCAATAGCAGCCCATCAGGAATACAAGCAGAGGTGGGAGCTGGGGAGCGGTGGGGGGAGGAAAAGAAGGAAAATGGCTGGGGGGGCTTTGAAAAGCGGCCCTGCGGCAGCCTCCGCATTGTTTCTGACCTGTGCTGACCCCAAGGCAAGGGCAAGATTTGTTCAGAAGGGTTTGCCCTTGCCTCCCTCTCTGAGGCTTAGAGAGAGTGTGACCTCCCCAAGGTCACCTGGTGGATTTCCATGGTGCGCGATGGTGTGAGTCCAATGCTCAAACCACTGCACTGCTCTGGGAAGCCCCGCCGCCCCTGTGAGGCGGACTGCCCTGTCTGTGCTGCCCTCCCTCCAGGAAACCCTGCCTGGCCACCCCTGTGCTCAGCCGTCATCTGGCATTACAGGAACAGGGAGAGAAGAAAGCCCAGCCTTTGGAGTGCAGGGGTGGGGACAGGGGACAGCGTTTCATCCCCCCCCCCCGGGCATCATCGGGGGAAACCTGGGATTGGCAGTTTGGATGTGGTCCATAGATGGGCTCAGGAGTGGTTTGACACATACCGGGAAGGCTTCTGTTACACACATTGAACCCCTGGGCCAAATTCTCCCCAGGACTCCTGGCACATCTTGCCCCCCCCCACTTTGTTGATCCTGTGCTGCCAGAACTCAAACAGCAAATCCACTGCTGAATTTGGGTAACAGTTAGAGAGTAAAGACTTTAAAATGATCAGATTTTTTTTTTTTTTTAAAAAAATGATGTTTAGGAATCTTCTGGGGGTGTGGTTTGCTGCTGAATTTTGGAGGATACTGTGCCTTGCCCCCTACGGAGTGGGCCTCTCAGGAAGACCCAGAGCAACGACCCTGGTGCTGAGAGACCGATCTCCATCACTGGAGATGAGAAGCTTGTTGTGGGGGGGGGGTGCTGGGTGCTGGGCCAGGCTAGTTCCTCTGTTGCACGTGGTGGGGGACCCCCCCCTTGATACTCCAGTCCTTCTTTTTGGCTAGCCCTGCTCACCCTTAAATACAGACCCCCCCTTCGCACCTTTTCACTGTTGCCTGTTTTGTGGATGAGGAAGAAGTAGCCCCCCAGGGGGTCCTTGCTGGGCCACTCTGTCCTTCCTCCCACCTCAAAAATTTTTTCTCTGGGCTCCCTCCGGGCTGCAGGTGAATTCCCTTTGTTGCATTCGTGGGCCTGAGGAAACTCGCCTGTCTGCCTTGGCTGGCTGTCCCTTGCTTTAAGACTTTGGTGGGGCCATTCTGATCATATCCTGCTGCTGATTCTGATTTTGGCATTGCTTTTTTTTTTAAGTTATGATCCTCCCTCCTTTATTATTCTGGTTTTTGTTTGGAAGTGGTGCTGGGAGGTTTACCTGGGAAAGCAGCTGCTGTTCAGCCTCTAAGATAAGCAGTGGGTGAGTGAAATACCGGTGGAGTTTCACTTTCTGGAGAGAGCTGGTCCTCTCTGAGGCTGAGTTGCTCTCGCACTGAAGAGACGCCCTTCCCCGGCCCTGCCCCCTGCCCCCTCCCCTCCCCTCCCTGATGGTTAGGAAGTGTTTTTCCAGGTCTGGGTCTGGGAGGGAAGGGAGGGGTGCTCAGCTGGGGAGGGGCAGGGCGTGCATGCATGCGCACCTGTGCGTGGGTCTGCCAGGCGCCTGGGTGGTTGGGGGGCCGTGGGAGCCCTCCCTTACACAGGGCTTGTGTGCGTGTGCGCGTTTGTGCTTCCCAGACCCAGAGATCCGTATGGCTGTTTTGTGCATCCAGACTCCTTTGTCTCTCTGGTTGTTTTAAGCAGAACTTCAAGGAAATGGTCCAGAGAAACAACATAATAATTATTGTATTGCAAATTGTTTCCTTTTAATGGACCCTGTTGGATCATTTAGTCTGAGGCTGAAGGCAGGCAGGCCTCCCCACTCCGCCCCACACTTATTCATGCAAGTTTTTCCAACTGCTTCAGGTTTCTGCTGAAGAAGTTAAACCCTTCTGGAAAAATGACCCCGGGCTGCCCAGACTTTCTGGGAATTTTCTGCTCAACCCCTGAGCCGGGGCTGCTGGTCAGGGTGAGGAGGAGAGGGGAAGGGAAGCTTTTCAGACTGGAGAGGGGTGTTTGTGCTCGGCCTGAGGCCCGTTTGCTTCCCAGCTAGAGGAGCTCTGGGGCAGGGGGTTTAATGTTTGCCCCCCCGCCTACCCTAGCCAGCCCTCTGTGGCTCTACTTGGCTTGCAGAAGAGACCTCCCTCCCTCTCTCTGTGCTTTGTGTGTATAAGATTCTGTGTGAATGACTCTGCAGGCCCTTCTGTGTCAGTCGGGCCCTTGTGGCTTAGGGGGCTCTCTGGGGCTCATCCACCCTCTGAATCTCCAGGGCTTCTGGCTCCTCTTCTGTCAACGTTTTAATGCCAGAGGGAGCCTGGAATCCGGTCCTGAAGGTGGAGCTGGGCGGGAGCCAAGGCCTTGCTTGTTTCAGAATCAGCTATCAATAAATAGGAGGACCAGTCTTTGAGTGGGGGGAGGGCAAGGGGGTCAAAGTGCCGGGGCAACCCCTCAAGCTGTCTGACAGAGAGCATCCAGGGCTGAGGGGAGTGGCTAGGCAGTTTCCTGTCCAAAAGAAGAGTGAGGAAAAGGCTGTTCTCTCTCGTGTGTGGGGGGGCAATGGTCTCATTGGGGAGCAGAGTCAGGCCCTCTGTGGCCCCCACTGGACAAGCCATTGCTGGACTTTGGGGCCTGTGGCATAATTTAGGGAGATATAACGCCCTTTTACATCCTGAAGGCCAAAGTATTACCCAGGAACTACAAGCCAGCCATGCCTTGTGTGCACGCGTGTGTGTGTGGTGAGCTATTTTATCTCTGACTGGATTTCTGGGCTCAGCTCAAGGTGCAGCTTTCCCCTTCAGAGCCCTGCAGGGCTGGATCTGGAGAGACCACCTCCTTCTGTCTCTGCCTCCCCCCTCATCCCGGATTGCAGCCTCAGATCCTCTGAGCTCCTGAAACCCAATGGGTGGGCAGACACGGAAGCATAACAGGGCCTTTTCGGTGGTTGGACTCGCTTTGTGGAAGCTCTGCCAGCTGAGATGCCCCAGGCTCTACACTGTGCACTGTTTCAGGTGGCACGCCAAAAAGAGTAGCGAAGGTGCGTGGTTGAGCAGTCTGGTCTAGCACTCATGTGCGCCTGGCTTTTAGGATTAACTGCTGTGGATCTCCCTGCAAGGGGGGCTTTGTGGCCCCTGCCCCATTCCTTCCAGGGCTTCTGCCAGATGGCACACACATTCAGGTGGGGGTCTGGTGATTGTTTGACTGTTGAGGAAGGGGCTGTGAACACTCTCCTTACTGATCCACGCATTGTGAAATTGCTTTTTAATAGTGTGTCACCCTTGTGTGACTTTTTAAAAACCTCTCATTGTGAACCAGGCCTTGAAATCCCTGTTTTGGGACCCAGGCACAGTACGGGTCAGATTAAGCCAAGGGAGGGTGGCAGCATGTGCCATATGGGCTTTGACTGCCCCCCACAACTGTCTGGCCCACTGCTGCTGCACCCCCCTCTCCCCTCTCAGAGACCCCCAGGGGAGAGGAGGCTTGCCTTACTGGAGTCAAAAAGAGACCGGCCCCTGTCATTTTATCTCCCATGAGAAGATGCTGAGCCGTGCTGCTTCCGGTCATCCCTGAAAGGGCTTTTGCAAAGCATTCTGGGTGAAGCATGATGCGCCTTCTGCCCAAGTGGATTCCACACGTGGAGAGTCAGGCGTCTCCAGAGAGTCCCCCTCCAAGTCCTCACCTGGCTTAGCACTTGCTCGCTTGCTCTCCCATGGCAGGCGTGAGGGAGAGTGGGGTGGAGTGCTCAGATCTTGCTCTGGGAGCCACAGGCCAAATGCCCCCAACCAGCAGCTTTGGTGCCAAAGTCAGAAGGAGGTGGCTCGTGGTCTATGCGGAAGTGCCCTTTGGCCAGTGCCCAGGTGGCCCAGTTTGCTTGTGGGCTCACGGGGGGGGGGCATGTGGCTGTGCTGCATGGGGCTAGGGGTGGTGGTTGCTTGGAGTCAGGGGTGCTCCTCCCATCCCATTTATATTTTCCCTCCCGGGGCCTCTAGGTCAAAGCGCCAGTCTGAGGCTTGTTGCTAGAGGCTGTTAGGAGGTCTTTCTAAGAGACCCCCATGAAAGTGGGGTAGGTGTGAGAGAGAAGTGGGGGGCTGTGTCCCTCTTTCGCTGTTTGAGAACCCCCTGTAGGCAGTTGGTTGGCCTGTCGGTCTTTTTCTCTTTCTGGATGCGAAGTTTGTATGACAGAACCCATTACCGCTTGCTCCCCTGTGAACTCTGTGGAGGGAAGGGGGCGCTCTCCCTGGAGGAGGGGGAGGGGGAGGGGAGGGGAGGAGTGAGAACGAGGGGGGCACCCAGAACGCTTTCCTGGCCTCTGGCTTGCCGCTTGGCTTCCTCAGCTGCATTCTTTCTGCTCCATTTCTCCAACTCAAGGCAGCCGTCGTGTCTTGGCTCTGGCCGCCTCAGCTCTGCAAAGAAAGAAAGGAAGTCTAAAGGCACAAGGGGGGCAGTTTCAGAGTAGAGGCGGGTAGATTAAAGAGGGGTAAATCCAAAGTAGGTTGGTCTGGTGAAGCGTTTGGACGTCCGTGGGGATTGTCATGGACGCTTCAGAACTGGACTTGGACCTTTCCTTGCTGGAGGGGAGGGTGTGGATGGGAAAAGCCCCCCTCATTTGCAGCCTCTATCCTCCCTCCTCAGCAGGGAGGGCTTCCCTTCCAGCACACCTCAGAATTCTCCTTCTGGCATTTTCTCTGCTTATTCTGGGGGGGCAGACCCCACCAACCCTGAGGCTTACCTCTGGGGTCTCTTTCGCGGTTCCTGAGGCCCCCTTAGCTGTGGGCCCTGCACTTGGCAAGTGGGATCTTGGAGGAGGAGGTGGCAAATTATGTGGTAAATGCAAAGAAACCCAAACTAACCCCTCCCAAGTCATGAACTGGAATGGGAAGGGGTGAGGAGGAAGAGGGGCATCCCCCTGCCCCCAAGGGAAATCATGCCCCCTCTGTTGAGCTTGGAGCGGAAGGAGGGTGGGGGCGGCCTCTCTCCTGCCCCACTTTTCTATCTGAGTCTCTCTGAGGACCCTCCCAGAGAGACCCGTTTTCCTTTGCAGGGACCAAAGATGGGGCCGGGGCAGAGAAGAGAGAAGGCAGCAACCTCCTTACTGAGGTCTTGTGACTCTTCCTGGATTGGGGCCAAAGGGAGGAGCCCTCTGCTGTGGGTGAGTGGGTGTGGCAGAGCGTGCCCTGCCGGGGGACAGTCACATGCCTGGGGTGTCCAGCAGCCTTGTGGGAGTGGGGATGGGAGGGAAGGCTCTCGGGGAGCTGCTGTCATCTGCACAGGCAGTGCTGGCTGGGTGGATCGGTGTCCTGAGTACTCCATCCCACCTCCACCTCTCCCAGACTGGGCCATGTGAACATCTGTCTGTGAGGGGGTGGGTGTGGGTCAGAGGTCTGGGACCTTTGTTGCGACGAGCTTTTGGGATTCCCTGTCCCAAGGTTGGCACCCTCCACAGATCTCAGGAGAAACACAGCTTGAACGTGCCCCATGCCAGGGCTCAGACGGCCCTGCCTGCCATGCATGCTCCAGCCCGCATGCCCTCTTCCCCTCCTGGAGGCCTGCCCTCTTGTAACCTTCCCCACTTCCAGGTAGCCCTCCAGGGAGGATGGTTGTGGATTCGTTCCACCTGGCCAGGAGTTTCTTCTGGCTTTTAATTGCCCCTTCCTTCCCTGCTTGTTTGAGCTTAAAACCCTGCATGGCCCAGTGCCAGAGATGTTTGCTGGTGGCTTTCCCTGGAGCCCTCCTGAGTCCCAGCTGGGGTGTCCCCCCACCCACCGCTGCTGCTGCTGATGGTGAATTGCCAAAGGTCTGGGAATTCACTGCTGGAGCCTAAAAGCCTTTCAGAAGAAGGTCCTCCATAGTGCCCTCCTGCTAGCTTGCCCACCTCGCCCATCTCTCCCTCCTCAGCAGTGGAGGGTTCCATGGAGGCCAAAGAAGTCATCATGAGGCTTCTTCTCTGTGGCTGGCACTTTCCCCTTTTTCACTCTCTTCCTAATAGGCATTAGCAGTCTGCTTCGTGGAGACTCTTAGACACTCCTGGAGCCTCCAACTCAGGTTATGTATTTGGAGCTACAAAAGGCAGTGGCAGCAAATTAAAATTGCAGCTGTTCAGTTGGAGAAGGAGGGGAGGAAGAGGAGGGGCAGTGCCAAAGGGATGGCCCCCTCTCCCCCCTCCTTTTAGCAGGTGGCTCTGGGTGAAGGGCTCACACCCTCTCCATCAGTGGTCCAGGGAGCCGGGACGGGGGGAGGGCGGGTGATGGTCCATCAGGACAGGAGAGAAGGCACCCACACACGGGCTCTCTCTCCTGCTTTGGGAGTCTCCAAAGGGCTTGCCAAATCGACTGATGACACTTTTGGGTGGTTTGGGTTCATGAGTCTCTCGCAGTCTTCCCCAAGGGGACTGGTTTGAGGGGACTGCCTCTCCTCTGAAATCACTTCTTGGACCCCAGCCTTGCGGACTACGATGAGGAGGGATCATGTCCCATGTTGCTCTGGTGCCTTTGTGTGCGCGTGCATGTGTGTGTGTGTTTCTTGGGCCTTGTGGATATTCCCATTGTAGAGATAGAATAACTGTTAGAGTAATAACATCATTTTAAAACAGTTCCGCTTGGTTCAAATTCTTTTGTTGTCTGCAGCCCACCTCGAAATCATTGGCTAGAGGGTGGAGTGTGCATATTTGAATGTATAAATATGGCACCCCATCTGTTTTTGTAACTGGTGAAGAGAGGGGGGCCTTGAAAGCTGGCGTGGGTGGTTGTGCCTCTTTTGCTTGTCCTTGGGAAGGTCCAGCAGAGTTGTGGATTTGGGAATTTTGTTGGAACATGAGATGAGAGACAGACAGGAGTCTTGTGCCTTAAAAAGGGGGGTGGGTTTGGGTGGACCAGTGTTTCCCGTTGGTTGCAGAGGGGGGTGTTTGAGATGGAGCCAACCCCCCTCGTTTCCCAAGGCCGCCACGCTTTCTATCCCGGCCCCTCCATGCTCCCCCGCATGTCAGCCGTGTTTCCACAGCTGCTGTGTAAAGCGTTCCTTCCCTCTGCTGGCAGGGCGTGAGGTGCTGGGGCATGCAGGGAGCCTGCCTTGCCCGCCCCCCCTTCAGGTGCCTGCTGCTGGGTGGGGCATCCTTGTTTCCTTTTTCCCTTTTATGGCCTTGCTTTTCACCTGGAGCAGAAGCCGTGAGTCACAACTTGGTTTAGCCATACGCCAGATCAGCACCCTTTGAGTGCTAGATGGACTGCTGCTTCCATCACCCTGTCCACCAGCTGAGGGGATGATGGGAGTAGTAGTCTTCTACCTTGGGGGAAGCCTGGTATAATTGTTACCAAACGTTGGGTTGTGACATTTCAGCCATTGGGAGAAGGGTGACACTGGATCCCGAAGCTACTTTTGCCACAGGCTGGGATTTGAGACTCCAGGGACATTTCTGGGGGGCAGCATTTGGGGGGAGGTGGGTGTGGCAGGCTGGGTGGAGATCCTGAGCGGCCAGGGCAGTTGGACCCCTAGACTTCCTGGCCTTGAGGGGCCGCAGGCAGTCAGGCTGGGTGCTGGATTTGGAGGAAAAGGGGGAGGGGTTCTCCATGCTTGTGGTTTGGGGCTCCGGGAGACAGGAACCCACCTGTTAGTGTGGAACGCTGTTCTAGGGGGCTTCCCATTAGCAGTGGGGGAATGGAGACCCCCAGATTCAGTCTGTGTGGCTCAGCTGGGAGTGAGACCCCTACTCAGGTGCCTTGTTTGAGTGGGTGGCCCCCATGAGGAGGGGCTCCCTCCAGAAGGTTGCTCAGCCAGTGGGTCTGTCAGTGCCAAAGTCATTCTTTGCTTTGGAACCAGGAAAAGCACCTGCCTCATCCTCGGCCCCAGCTTCAGCTTCTGGAGGAAGGGGGATCCTTTCCCTCTCTCAGCCCCCTCGATCTCCCCTCTGCATGAAGGAGGAGGAGGAGGACTGCCCCCTCCCTGGGAAACTGTTCTCCCTGTTCTCTTCCTCGCTGGGCTGGCAGGGTAGGGCCTCCCTCAGCTGGCCCAATCACAGTAGCAGAGCGGCAAGCCAAGCCAGCGGGAACTCGATCCGCCTCTGCCTCTGCTGCCAGATCGTTTAATAGCTCCTGCAATAGCAGCGGCAGCAGTGGCGGTGCTGGCTTTCCAGGTGCGGCCGGCCGGCCGGGGCTGTTTCCAAAGAAAAATCCTTGGAACTCCCAGTGGAGGGTCTGTCCTGTCTGACCCACTGGGAAGGTTGTCTCTGGCTGGGATCCTGCACATTCCTGGGGATCTAGGGACCTCTCCTCCAGAACCAAGTGTGTGTGTGTGTGTGTGTGTGTGCGCGCGTGCGCGCACGTGCACCCCTCTGGCCTTTCCAAACGCCCCCCCACCTCAGTTGCCTCTCCAAGCTCCACAGCCTAAAGGTGAGGATAGGTTGGTGGTGGTGGCGGCAGTCCAGAGGGTGGGGCCTCAGTAATGAATGCCCTGCTGGAATCTGAGGGCCTGTGGGGGGAGGGAAGCTCAGGGGCATGGGGTGCCATGGGGTGGGGACATGGGGGCTCAGGCTCAAAGGGAGCTCATAGCTACTGATGACAAGCTCTGCTGCGCTCACAGGGCAGCTCCTTCTAGGGTCAGACATCCAGTTCTCCCTTCCTGGGGGTGTTGGTGCTGCTGGAGGGGCCCTGCTTCCACTCGCCCCCCCTCCAGGAAACAAGCCTGTGAGCTTCATTGTCTCATTGGCTTCTCCATTGGGAGGCCAGTCAGAGTGCCCTGTGGGGCCCCTGGCAGTTTTGTTCAGTTGTTATCAGCTCTTGCAAATGCCACCGCTCCCCCCACTGGGGGCTCCCCTCCCGCAAAGCAGTGGTGGGGTGAGGGAGCAGCAGCAGAATGGGGAGCAGCTCCTCCCTCCCCCACTATCCCTTTGAATTGTACCTTCCCTCATCCCCAGTGTGGGGGGGGCACAGATGAAGCCATGCACCTTGGCGCAAAGGGGGTGGGGCCCCCCTCCTTCTCTCCTGTTCCTATTGTGTGTGGGGAGCTGCCAAGCATGCTGGGAAGACCAACTTCTTAACAAGGGTATTGATTGACAACTCTCCCTCCCCTCCACCCCCCCTTAAACTTGGGTTGCTTTGAGAAACTGTCCCATGGAAAGGGCTGGCGGCAGTTAAACCCAGAACAGCGGTGAGGGCAGCAGCAGTGTTTGAGGCCAAACAGTCTCTTTTCTGTGCTGTTCTCTAGGCGAACGAGGAGTGGTTTTTGTTTAATTAGCCTCCTCATTTGTCCTGGACGCCCAGACCCTTGTACCCCTGGTGGTCCCCTGCTGCCCCTCCGTTTCTCCTTGCTGTGTAGTTGGACTAGGCAGATCTGCACATCGTCCTCCAGAGCTCAAGAGAAGGATATTGAGGGGTGGCCCAGAGAGGGGTGTGTGTGTGTGTGTGTGTGTGTGTGTGTGTGTGTATACACATGTGCAGGCAGGACTATGACATTCATCCCCCTTTTTAATCAGTCCTCTGGGTTCTTAGACCTGATTGGCTGATTCTCTGGTTATCTCTTTCTTATTAATAAGATCACTTCCTCTTCCTGGAGAAGGTACTCCTTTTTTGTTCTCCGCTCTTTTCCCTTCCTTGTCATAAGCAGGGATACTTCTGCAAAACTCCTGCTTCTCTCTTTTTTTCTGTTCGTTTCTGAGAGGAAAGTCGGTGCTGCAAATGCACACCCAGCCTGCCAAGATCAAAGCTGCTCCCCAGCCAGCCCTGACTGGTTCCTCACGCCCGAACGCCCACGGCCAGTGCCAGGAATGCCCGTAGGAGGCTGAGGCCGCCTCTGCACTGCCCTCCCTCCTGCAATAGTGGCCCTGGGGCCCATGGTGGCCCCACAGGGTCTGTGCCTCAGGCCCTCTTAGGACAGGGTGGCCCCGGCCGGCGACATCTCACGGCTGCATCTGGTCTCTTGGCTGCCCTGTGGCTGCCCTTGAATCCTTTTGGGTCAAGGAAAGGAGCAGCCTGGACTGGGAGCCTGGCCCTTCCAGGGGCAGCTGGGGCTCCCCTTTCCCTTCCCTCCTCCACTGTTCTTCCGTGCTTCCTCAATAGCCCCGGGGTGCACCCAGGGAGCCTTCCTCAGTCCTCCTCTCCTTCTGTATCCCCTCCAGCCTCTTCCTCCATTGCAGCCATTGCTCTCCTGGGGAGGGTGCTTTCCGTGGAGTCTGCCCACTGCACATGAGGCCTCTGGAAGGCTCCGCACGAGGAATATGGAGGCATCCTTCCCCGGCCCCTGGCCAGACTGGAGGCTGTGGGCATCTTCAACACTTGGGTGAATGGCTTTTCAGAAGAGGGGGAGAGTGCAGGGTGGGGCTGGGGAGCCATTCCAGGCAGGGATCCTGGCATGTGAGGGGGTTGCCCAAGCCCCTGCTCCCACTGAAATCCTGTCGGGAACTGTGGGCATCGGGCCGCCTCCGTCCTGGGTAGGAAGCAGCCTCGGGGTGTTCTTGGTGAGAGCGTCACAAGAGTATAATGTGGATCTGCCAGGATTTGCCAGAGAGGGTGTGTCCGCACACTCCCAGCAGTGCAGGTTTCTCTCTCGTAGGCAAGTTTGACAGAAGCACCGCCGAGAGATCAGGCGCCTGTGAATCATGGCCAAAGCCTGGGAACGGAGAGGACCTTCTTCGCCAAACTCTGAGCCTTCCCATCCTTTTAAGTCACTTGCGAGGACAGGGAGGGGGCATACGAATTCCTTGGTTGCTCCAGCTTTGATGTGGTTTCTGTTAGAGTAGCAGGCCTCTCCCCCCCCCAAAAAAGACTGGGTGGGGGTTGTTGCAGCCATCCCCAGGCAGTAGCAGCTGCCATCAGGGTGGGGGCTGGCACAGTGGGGGCCTGCTTGGCTTGTGAGCTGGTTCTGCGTACCTGGCAAGGGTGGAAGCCGTTTTCCTGGGACAGTGGGCATAGTGCTTCAGAAGGACTCCCTCCCTGCCCGGTCCTCTTCCCACAATGCGCCTGTCCATCCATCTCAGCCCGTGGGCGGTCACGTCTACAATGACAGTCACTCCTCTACTCATCTTTCAAGGTAGTTGACTTTGTTATTTAAAAAACAGCAACAAAATAACACCCACCAATACCAAGCAGTGTGTGCCATTGCCAGGACACATGCTTTCTGTCTGGTGCAAATGAAACCATGGCTTCTATGACCCACTGGTACGTCTCCTCCCTTGTTGTGAGCCTACTCCATGGGGTGGCTGGGCCTTGCCCCCCTTACAACACGCAGCCCTGGAGGTCCTCCTTTCTGTCGCAATGCACAGTCCAAGGACTGTGGACTGATGGGTCAGGGCTATAATCCAAGGCTAGGTTGCAGGAGGATGTGGAGTGTTCTCTCTGGGTGGTTCTTGTCTCCAGACATTGCCTCCGGTCATTTTAAGAACTTGGCCTGGTGTCTTGGGTATTTTTGGACGCGGCTTTAGGTCACACTGTGGACATCTTGTGGGCCTCTGGGACTGTTGTCCTGCAGCAGATGAATGCCAAAAAAGGACGTGCAGCAGATGTCTTTTCCTATCTGAGGGGCCGTGTTGGGGTATGTGGGGGAATGATGGAAGGGGTGAGGGGATGGGAGGGGCCCCTTGCACCTCACACCTCTTGTCCTCCTTGTCCCTCAGGTAGCTCGCAGACCCCTGAGTCTTCTCTGGCAAGCTCTTTGGCCCCTGCTGCTGACACAAAAGAGGCATGCTTACTTTTTCCCAGGAATTCAACCCCATCTTCTTTTTTCTCCCTGTGTCAGTCCAAGATCCCACCCCCTCCATTGATGCCTACTCAGGCATTGTGGCCAGTTTCTGGGGAAAGAAGGAAGGGTGGGTGCCACATTCCTGGATGAAGCATCAGGTGGCAAATTGGAACCCTGGTGATGTTCTTGACACCCTCACCCCTGAGTGGATGCCAGGCCCATCCTTGTGAGTCCTTTTCTGCTGGTCAGAGGTGTGTCCTTATATCCACCGGTTATGGTGTCCCTCACTGCCACCCCTTTAGGTCAAGCTGCCTGGGTCTGCCCTGCGGCACAGTGGAGGATCTCTCAAGAATCTCAGCTTCAGGAACAAAGGAACAGGGAGCCCGCTGTGTTTGGGGATTGGGAAGGTGTGTCTCCTGTTGCTAGGTGTGCCACAGGTGTAGCGGGTGGCTCCTCTTGGCTCCAAGTGGCCAATTCCCATGTGGCACCGCACAAGAACAACCACCTCAGCAGCAGCGCCTGCATTTCCTGCAGCAAGTGCTGGATCTGTGGGGCTTTTCCCGTGTGGGCAACATCTTCAGCTCAGCTATGTGTGTGTAAGCAAGGGGTCTAGAGAGAGAGGAGTGGAGTTTAGCTCCAGAGGAAGAGGGGTGGTCTGGCCACCGGGGGTGGGAGGTGGAGGGGGCATTTCTGGGCCTTCTGCTTCTCCTCTTTTCTTCTGCTGGGGTGGGGGCTTTAGCCCAGGAGGGTGTGCTGTTGCGCTCCGAGACAGATGGCTGCTCCTTCTCTCTATTCCCCCTCCTCTTTTACCTGGGGTCCCTCATGCTGAGCCTAGGGGGTTCCGGGCATTCCCCCTTTCTTTCCCAAGGATTATTGGGGAGGGGCGGTGAGGAAATTTTCTCATATATTGTGACCTCTCTTAGTGAGGTCTTTTTGAACAGACAGTGCAGAACAAAAAGGAGCAGGCAAGGATGGGGGAAGCGTAATTGGTTCAATGAAGTTACAAAATGGCAGCTGTTTCGGAGGAGGGTGCCCATTAGCGCCCCTCACAGGGGGATTGGGGGGCATGGGCTTGGAGGACTCTGGGGTTAACTGTGGTGTAAGGCATTTTTCTAATAAGTAAAAGAAAGCTGAGGAGGTTTCCAAATACTAAACTGTTTAGTGTTTAAGAGGAGGAGGGGGCTGATTTTGGGGGGCTTAGGTTCCCATGGCAACCTGCTTAGGCCTCACATGGATGCATCTCGTGTAAATCCATTCAGAGAGGCGAAAGGGTCTTTGTCTTTGGGAGAGTTGAATGGGGCTTATTAAAACCAAAATGTTAAGGGGGGAAAAGACCACAGAGGAGAAGGAAGCCCCCCAGCAAGGCAGCTGCCCCTTAAAAAGTGGGCAGGGGGCAGGTTGAGTGGGCCAGACAAAAGCCCTGAGGATCCCTCCTTAGCTCCTGGACTTTATTAATAGGGGCCTTTTAACCCCCAGCCATTGAAGGTGGAAGGCAGGAGTGCCTGGCATCCTTCGGGGAGGCTCCATCTTGTTAGTTCTGGCATGGAGTTTGCCTGCCACTTCACTCATGTGGGGTGGGGAGGTGGGTGTGTGTGTGCGCATCCTGGCCTTAGACCTTTGAGGGGGTCCTTCTGCATGAACTCCTTCCATTCTCACTGCTAGGGATCCTTTTGGCTTTTCTTGGGTGCAGCGATGCAGCCTGGGGTCTCTCTCAGCCTCAGTTGTGGGTCAAAACCCCTCTGTGATCACCAGAATGGGCCTTGTGACATAATTTGGCACCAGTCACATCAGACCGGACCCCTGTGTGTGTGTTGGACCCTTGGTGGGGGAGGCACTTTGCTCTGTCGGGGTTGGGGGAGAGATGCTTTCCTATTAGAGAGACTTGAAGACTGATTCTGCATCCCTTCTCCTCCCTGGCCTCAACCCCCACCCCTGTCCTTGCAAACTATGGTAAATAGGCCTTGTTAATATTCATGGGCTGATTGCAAGTGCATAATCACCTGCTGGGTAATTGTGGTCTGGACTTATTTCTGGGGAAGTTGACACTTTAAAAAAAAGTTTTATTAAAATGGGACTGAGTCACTGTCCTAGCAGGGTAGATAGCAAATCTGCAGAAGTGTCTTAAAGAAACCAAGAGGCCTTAATCGTAATTGCACTAATTCTTTATGTAATAATGTCATTGTTGCTTGCTTCAACATCACTCTTAAGGCAATATTTTGCTAGGCCAGAATTGTGCACAAACTTTCACCAGAATTCTTGAAAAAGTGGGACCGGAGGGTTGAAGCTGTGGAGTCGGGGTTGGCTTTTTGTCCCTGCATGTGGGAATGTGGGAGGAAGCTGTTCCACTGCTCGTGGGGGTGATTGTTATATCCACCTTCCAGTGGTTTCCCGCTTTGAGCATCTCCCAAGGGAACCTCTTGCGGGGTTTTCTTGGCCAAGTTTGTCACTCTGAAGGCCTTTCCTGGCCTCCCAGAACCCCTGTCAAGCTCTCAGGTCCCTTTGGCCCATGGGACTTGGCCTGCTTAAATGCTTTGCTATAGAAAAGGAAGGAAGAGGAGTCCGGTGGCACCCTCAGGGCTACCCAGTTTGTTTCAGAATGAAATGCCCATGGATGGCGGCCACTTCCTCAGATGCAGGGAGTGAGCTGTGGCGCCCAAAAGCTGATGCTAAAATACGGTAAGCCGTATGGTTTCAGAGCTGTCCCTTTTCCTTCCCTTTTCTGCTGAAACAGACCAACATGGTTGTCTCGTGAATCAATTTTTAAAAATATGGATCTTGTGAAAGCAATGGAAAGTGGAGGGAAGAGGAAGAGGCAGGAGAGGGACAAACTGTGTTGTTCTAACTTGTGCTCTGTGGACCCAGACGTTTTTTCCAACTCTCTGCCATGAATAACACCTAGTGATCCTACAAGCGGAATACAGGCAATGTACGTGCAGCAGATCATGTGGTTTAATGTTAACTTTAAATCATTAATTTGTTAGTCTTCAAGGTGCCACAGGACACCTCAAAGGTGGGGGGTTGTTGCAGCAGGACTGCAGAACTAACCTGTTGGAAAGCCTGCTGCAGGTGGGATCTTTTTAGGACTGCAAAAACCATACTGCAGCGTAAGAGTGAGGGGACAGGCCCTGTATGCAAGGCTGCAGGAACATTTTACAGCCCCTCCCCCCATGTGCAGAGCTAAGTTACGATTCTTACTGTTTTTTGGTTCATCAGCTCCTTGTTCTGGAGTATTCCAAATTAGTTCTTTATTTCCCTGCCCAAGCGCAGGGACCTTGGCTGAGCTCTGGGAAAGCTTGGAGCCTCCAGTGGGGCTTCAGAAGCCTTTGTGGGTTGGTGGGGCACTCAAACAGACCCACCAGTTCCTCTCCTGGCAGCTGTCTGTCCGCCAGAGGGTTTGTCTTTCCCCAGCTCAGCACTATCCTTTCTCCCCAAACCAGTTTCAACATAATAGTGGAGCTAGGATGGCTGTGTGTGTGTGTGTGTGTGCATGTATACTTGGGAGCTATCTGGATTATCGGGCCAGATGTGGCACTTATCCCATAAGATCAAGTTCCCCATAAGCCTTTTGGGAGTCCCTAAGCCCCTGTGTGGAGCGAGCGGGGATTACGGCTAAATTGCTGAGCCCTCTTGAAAGGTGCTGAGCCCCAGCAGGAAGCTGCGGAGCAGAAGCCACCCATTCCACTGGGAGGCCCCCATCCACTCCTCTTCCAAAGGCCTTCTCTGGGGAGGTGAGACACCTGTGGGGATTTCTCTTTCCCTAGGCAGCCTTTGGGGGAGCAAGAAATGCCCCTCTGCCCATGGCTCCCCTTGTTAAGCTGAGCCCCCCTCCCCAGGGTACGATGGCACCCTGCAGCCCCTAAAACAGCAGAGCTTGTCAGTGGGGCAGCTCTGAAGCTCCTGATCTTTGGCCTGGAGAGAGAGGGAGGGCTTGCTTTGCCCCCTCCCCCGTGGTGGAGCAGGGAGGGGGTCTTGAGGGAGAGGGGCTGCAGCAGGGGAGGCGGATGGGGCTCCTTGCAGGCCGACTCTTTGTGCGCATGCCCGACTCTTTGTGCGCATGCCCGAGATGTTGGATGAGGAGAGCTGCTGGGCAGCAGAGGGAGGGGAGGGCCTTGGGCAGTGGGAGACTGGCTTTCAGGCCTTCCCAGTGCGGAGGGCCCCTCCCTCCCTCCCTCCCTCCCTTTTTAGGAAGAAAAGGAGCTGGGCTTCAGTTTCCCCCTGCTCCCCACAAGGGCATCTCTGAGGCCCTCCGCCAAGACAGCTCTCCTTGTTTACCCAACTCGGAGGAGTCGGTTTACACGCCTCACAAGTCCCCTTTTCACCTTTCCCATCAGAAAACACCTCTTGAAACAACGAGGAAATGGGATGCGGCCACCTGATCGCTCCCAAGGAGGCAGAGCCCGAGGCGGCAGAGGATGGGGGTGGGAGGGGGCTTCTGTGGGCAGGCGGGAAGGGCACTGGAGGGGGAGAGAGCTCTCCTTTGTCCTGGGGCCTTTGACGGATGGAGGGATGGCCTGCTGGGGCTTTATTGGCCGGCCCCAGGGGGTCATCAAGTAGGAGGAAGAGGCGGTGGTGGCAGTTTCAGAGTTTTCGGAGGATGGAGGGAGCTGTTGGTGGCAATCCTAGCCAAATGGGGTGGGGGCAGGGACCCCTTTGCTGAGGATAGCAAAAGAAGGCCGCTTGCTTCCTTTTGTTTATGCCAATTGCTGATGCAAATGTGCTGTCCCTGCACCGGATGCTCTTGTGCAAATTCCAGACTTTTTGACAAAATCTGGAAATGGGAAAAACGGAGAGATACAACTGGGCTGAGAGATGATCACTGCCCAGGCAGGATCTGTTGTGGGATGGTGCTGCCAGCCCTGATCTTGGGGGCATTCCCAGGGAGGTGGGCTACTGGCTTCTGGACTGAGGACAGATCCTGCCTCATTCCCTCCCCCCACCGTTGCCCAGAGAGCAGCATCCTCCTCCACAAATTGGCTGGATGAAGGCCAGTGCCTTTCTGTTATAGCTGTGGCTGTTGTTCTTGCTGGGTGTGGATTCATCTGCTTTTGTGCATCCCTTCTGAAAGATAAATGGGGGGGGCAGAGGATACCTGTGATTGGCCCCCCATAAGTTCCATCAAGAAAAATGTGCCCTTGCAAAGCAGTGCCCTTTTAACATGCACAGTGGTCCTCAGTTTCCAGCAGGTCAGGGGGCCTGTCCAGGAGTGTGTGGTGGGGGACAGAGAGTAGCCACACATTTTTTTTGTGGGTTTGTCCCCTTCGTACAAGGAGCACAGGGCAGTGCTGCGTGTGATATCTGTGAGGCTGTGAGTGCAGGCAAAGGGGAGGGAGATGGCATGGAAGTGGCACTGAAGGACCTCCATGCGCCTGCCTGAGAGGAGCCGTCAGGTGGGCCTGATTGCCCGGAGCCTTTGCCCTGCTGAATTAGCCAGTGAGTGGTGTGCCAGAGCCTTTGCACAAACATTTGAGGAGGCCGTAAGGCAGCTTACTGTTCTGTGGCAAAGATCCCCACCCAGCATCCCCATAATGGCAACAGAGTGCCATGTTCCCTGCGCGCCCACCCCTTTCTCCTCCAGCCAGGTTTGCTGCAAGGGAGCTTGGATCTTCGTGGGGCCTCCCAGGTCCATCCTGCCTATCTCACTCTCAGGCTGTGAAGGGGAAGGGAGGGGGTCTAGCTGAGGGGCCCCTGAGGCTCTGTGGCAGAGCAGTGTTCTCCCTCTCTCCCTCCCTCCCTCCCTCAGTGCTGCAGAGGGAGCCTTGGTGGCGGTTTCTTGAGTCACATGAGCACCCCACATGCTCCTCAGCTGTTCGAGGGCCAGCCGGCCCCTAATCCCCTGACCGGCCTTCAGAGGAGGAGGGGGCAGTCACAGGAGGTTGGGCATGTGACGGAAGCGAGGAGAGGAGCTGGGGGGGCTGTGGGGAGATCAAGACTGGCCTTCTCAAAACGGGGCACCCTCGGGGGTTCCCGCCAGAGTCATCTGGGCGCCTCTGGTCTGACCCTTGGGTTTCTCAGTGAAATGGCTCTCTGTAGACAGAGGAGGCGTGCTTCCAATAAGGCTCTGGGGCCACAGTGCTTCCTTCTTGCTGTGAAAAAGAAGGACTTTGCAGTGGGACGGGAGAAGGAGGACACGATGGCCCTGCTGGATTCTGCCTTTTGTTTCGTTGATTTGACCCAAAATGGTGTAACAGGCAGCGTACCGGCCAGCTTCCAATCTACAGTTCAGGGCTGGTGGAAGATGGTGAAGAATAACTTGGTTCTGGTGATGCCTGGGTCTGTCTCAAGGTGCCTTCCCTTTGTCTCAGTGGTCCACTGTCTTGAAAACTGGGGCAAGGGCACCCTGTTTCAAAGGCCGCTTGTTAGAACAAAGAGAAGGCATAAGGATAGAGGAAGTCCTGTGCCCCAAATCCTTTCACGGCATCTGTTTGCACAGTCTGCCTGATGAATTCCTTGGAAGATGGTTATGGAAACCATTGGGGAATGGGGAGGGGGCATAGAAAGAAACCCACCTGTTTCCAGTGGCTGCCTATAAGATCTGTGACAGAACCAGTGCAGGCCTGGAAGCGGGAGAGATCAGAGGAGCAGGGAGTGAGAGGGGCCTTTGTGAGCCTTTGTGTTCCTCAGGTGCCCTGCAGTTCACACACAATACGCTTTGCAGAGATGGAGAAGGAGCCAAAGAGACTGGCGGGGCAGCTCTGTGCCTGTTGACCGAGCCGTGAGGCCCTCTCTGACCGAAAGGGACTCTCTTCCCTTCTCCCAGGAAGGCTGTTGAGGGGTGCAGCCTGAAAGGGCCAGCGCATGGCTTCCTCTTCAGTTTTGTGCACAGGACAGACTCAAAGATTTCTGGCTGGGGCTGGAGGGTAGAGTTTGCTTTGCAAGCCAGAATCCAACTGGACAAGTCTGGCTTGGCTCCTCCGTGGTGGGGCTGCCTGCTTTTAGGAAGGCTTGGGCTGATGTGTGATTCCCATCTTCTGCATCCAAAGTGAGGGTGGTAGCTGCTTCCTTCTTGCTTGCCCAGCTGGCTCTGTTGGGCCTGGATGTGGCATCTTCCCCAGCCATCCTCCCGGCAAAGGCTGAACTGGCTGCTCTGGTGAGCCTGCTGGTGAACAGCCGGTGCTGCCTGGAAAGGTTGCTCAGGAGGTAGGGGAGAGAGAGGATCTGATGCTCACCCAGGAAATTGTGCCAGTCCTGCAAAGTGCATGCTTGAGAGAGCTTTTAGGACTTTGGCCTTAAACATGTTGGTGTGTTTACTTCTCACAGTTTCAGTAAATCCATCCTGGTGTGAAGTGTGCTGAAATGTTGTGCACTATAAAGAGAAGCTTGTTGGATCCTCTGTTTCACAGGGCAGCAGATAGATGCACATACTCACACAGACACCCTGGGCATGGAAGCTGCCTGGTATCTGGCTTTGCCCTTTGCAGTTTCCCACTGGGGGGTTTCAGAAGAGTCTCTGTCAAAAAGCGACTGGCGAGTGTTGGCTTTCCAGAGTCCAAGTCAAGGATCTGTGAGTCAGGGCAAGAGAATGTGCTGCTCCTTCCCTTTTCCCTAGATTCTCCCAGTGTAATTTGTGTGTGTAATTTGTGTGGGTGGGGCAGGTGGGATGGGGCAGGGCAGGTTCTCTTGTAATCTAGTGCAGGAATGGCCAATGTGGGCCCCAGGGTGCTTCTGATCTGCCCCACCCAGCCATCCAGATACATTTTTAATCACGTGTAAGGAAACAAACATTCCGAAACAGAGGGAGATTGTTCCTTTGGATTTGGATTTTTTTTAAAAAAAATTCATGCACTGCCCTCCCCCTCCCGGAATCCAGTGCTCCCGCTGTGGATTTGGTGCATTCAAGGGCCTGATCAGCTGGCAAGGTGGCATTCTGCCTATCCCCGTAGAATTGACGCCCCTTCCTGAGCATGCAGGGTGTGGCCCTTCCTGATCTCTGGGATGCAGGAGGCCCCAAGTGAAGTGTGTGTGTGGCTGCGTGTGGCTGCGTGGCAGTGTTTGCTCTCTTGTGGTCAGCCAGGGACCCAGCTTGCAAAAGCGCCCTGTTAGAGTGGCTTTTTCCCTGTCTCTTGAGGAGTATTGAGGGAATGGATCAGCTGACTAGGAAGAAAGCAGAACCAGGTTGGCCCGGTTTGTGTCTGAACTGCTGAGCAGCCTCATTTGATTCTCAAGGAAGACTCTGGGTTTAGCCATCCTCCTTTCGTCTATAATTTTAGAAAGGAAAGCAGAAAATTCCCAGGGGAAAATTAGACAACTCTTAGAATGCAATGGAATTAAAAGATGAAATTACGTGTTGGCACGCCAGCGCCAGATCGTTAAGAGAGTGCTGTAATTACCTCTCCTGCTGCTGGTTTCCTTTTTTGTGAGATATTCTCAGATGACGGAACACAAAGGGAGTGACAAAGAAGGGTGGTGGGGCGGAAGGGGAGAGGGCCTTTGTGGAGGGGAGGGAGACTGGTGAATGCTGTGCCACCTTCAGGCTGCCCCGCTCTCCTCTCAGCCCCTGCCCGGGTCATGGCACAGCCAGGCCTCTGTTGCAGGCCTTGGCCACTCCGGGGCACATGGCCTCCCCTGACCTGAGTGGGCATTTTCCAAGGCTTTGGTGGAGTGGAGTGGAGTGGAGAGCCACACTCCCTCCCCTGCTGCCCCCTAGACTGGTGCCTGGGTACTTTTGGGAGCCAAGCGTGCCTGTCTGGGCTTATGTCTCTCCCTGGCACAAGCAGGTCGGTCTCTTTTGGGGCAAAGGGAGAGGTCTGTGCTGGGGCTTAGGGGTCTTTGGGTGTGTGAGCTGCAGTGGTGGTGGGGACCTTGGAAGCAGCGGAGTTTTTGGTGGGGGAGGCAGGAGAGAGGGCGCTGGCTTTATTGCCATTGCTGGGAGCAGGTGAGTGATCAGGCACGGCCTGATCACAGCAGTGACTTCTGGCTGGAGCTGGCCGGCAGCCCCTCCCGCGAGCCATCTTCATGGGGAACGGGAAGCCACCTGGACTTCTCTTTCCCCTCTTCCAAATGGCCTCATGGTCACTGCTTCTACATGGGGCTTCCAAAACGCTTTGCGGGCATCTCATCTTAAAAACTCTTGTGAGGCTGGAGCTGTTTGCTGTTAGGGTCCCACCTGGAGGTTAACTAGCTGATGGATGAGCAGGGCCTGGCCCTGGGGCGAGCTGGGGCCACTGCCTTCCAGCACCCCCTCACAGTTGCCCACTGAGGCTGGGTAGATGGGTGGGTGGATGGATACAGCTGGATGGGCAGAGGCCCAGGGGAACACTGCCACCATTCCTGGAGGTATGGAGACTGCCAACCAGGGGCTGTGCCCCAGTCACGTTGCTCCCCCCATCCATGGGGTGCGCTTGGGGGTCTTCCAGCAAAACAGAGGCTCCCTCCCTCCCTCCCTCCCTCCCTCCCTCCCTCCCTCCTGAGGCCTAGGAGATGCCCTTGCTTTTCCAGGGCCACTGAGCAAATGTTGTGAGAGCCTTCACAAGAGCTTCCCCTCCATGCCGCCTTTTCTCTTGCAGCTGCTTTGCATCATCTCTTCCCAAACTGTGTGTGGAAGTAACCTGAGTGAGGAAGGCACTGGCATTTTGGGATCATCCTGGGGGCCAGAGGGAGGCGAGGCTCTCTGCTGCTTCCTTTCTTCCTGTGGCTGCAACTCTGTGTCTGTTGGAGTGGCTGGTCCTCCTCAGGGCTGTGGGTCCCCTTCCCTCCCGTTGAGGGCTGGAGTGGGCCGGCTTGGCTCCGGTGGTGGGTGGTGGGGGGCTCTTCCTGCAGGCAGCCGCCACTGAGTCTTTTGGGAGAGCAGAAGCAGCTGCCTCTGGAGTGGGTGGGATGGGGTGCTCAGCTGTGGCTTCTCTGCCACTGGTTTTCACAGAGTACCTGGTCTGTTTCGAGGGAACTGTGGTTGCCATGCAGCGGGGATAATTTTGTATTAACATCTGTTCCCAAGTTATCTTTCATCAAGAGCAGATTATGCTACTTAACCCAAGTGGAGGTTGGGATCCTCCTCCTCTCCCCTACCCCCATCTCATTCTTATTGCCCAGAAAGGCTGTCGAGCAATTGCTCTGGAGTAATAATAATAACAGTAGTAACAATAACAGTACCAATAACAGTAATAATAACAGTAGTAACAACAACAACACCAAACCGCTATCTGGGTGTTAATCTTCTCCCTGGTACGGCCAGCTCGCTCCCCTCCCTCCCTGCTTCCCTGCCACCCACTGACGTCCAGCCTTCCAGCCAGAGAGGGTCTCCTTCTACCCCCACCTCTCCTCACAGGGATGGCATTGTGCCTCCTCCAGCGCCAGGCATCGGGGACAGGAAGCTCTGCACTCCCCCCCAAAAAAATTCTCTATGCACAGCAGTAGGACCGTGTGTGTGGGTAGAGAGGATCTCCACTCCCTTCTTGGAACTGCCTTCCCTTCGCGCTGTTTGTGTCTGCTCCACTCCCAGGATTTTCCTCAGTGGGCTCATTGGTCTGTCCCCTTGCTGGAGCCCAGGTCCCAGGGCTGGGGTAGAGAGGCTTCTTTCAGGACCTTGCCACCCCAGAGAGCAGACAACCCGAGGCCAATGGGCCAATGCAACCGAAGAAGGTCAGGGCGGTGCTGAGGAAGAGTTCTACCTGCCCAGCCACCTTTGAGGGGTACCCCCCCACCCCCATGGGCATCCTGGCACATCCTGGAGATGCAGGTTTTTGAGCTGAGATGCCCTCACCTGTGCCTTCCACTTGTGTGCTTGCCACCACTTGTGACTTGGAGGGGATGTAAAGGGTCTTAACTGTCTTGGAGCTGGAGTTTCCCATGATGTCCCTCCAAAGCAGGAACCCCCATTTCTCTTGGTTGAACATGCACCATAGAAGGCTTCTTGGAGTTGTGAGTCTTGGTGGCACAAAACAGTGGATGGTCGTCTTGGTTGGTCCACTTCTGTTGGACCTGTTGGCTAGATGCAATGAGTGCCCCCCTGCCCCAGAGATGCATGTTTTCCACCTGTGGGGTTTCAGGCCAAATTTGGGCTGAATGTGTCTCCTTCATGCAAGAGGCCCAAGTGATCTGGGTCAGGAAGGAGGTAACTTCCTATGGACTTAACTAACATCATTGCCCTCCATTTCTCCATCCTCCCTCCCCTGCACCCACCTCCAGATTCATGCCTGGGAAGGGACTGGTCATCTATCCGGAAATCGGAGACAAGCTGGACATCATCTGTCCAAAGGCGGAGCCATCCAGGCCTTACGAGTACTACAAGCTGTACCTGGTGAAGCGGGACCAGGCGGACTCCTGCAGCACGGTCATGGACCCAAACGTGCTGGTGACCTGCAACCGGCCTGAGCAGGAGATCCGCTTCACCATCAAGTTCCAGGAGTTCAGCCCCAACTACATGGGCCTGGAGTTCAAGCGGCTGCAGGACTATTTCATCACCTGTGAGTACCTTCCTGCCTCTGACTGCGATGCAGGCTTTGGGGAAGGAGAGCTGGAAGGGGTGGGGCCCTGGCTGGACCTCCCTTGGCAGGCAGTTCCAGAAAAGGAAAGCAAAAAAACGGATGAGCCAGCAGATAAATAAAACAGTCAACCTCAAGAGCTGGAGACAGGAGCCCTTTCCCCAAACGCTGAGACCCTCAGCTCTCCCATGCAGAATTCACGCTTGCTAGTCCGTTACATAGGAGAATCCTGCTTGTGTCTGAAAGGCAAATCGTTCCTGCAAATGTTGAGGGCTTTCATGGGCTGAGTCCACCACATCTGTCAGCAGAACCAGTGTGGTCCCCTTGCTGGCTGGCCATGGTGACTTTCAGGTCCTGGGGGAGAAATGGAACAGTTGTGAGCGCTGCCCTTTCTCCAGTCACAGTAGTGGGGCTGTATTCTTCCACTGTGTGCAGAAGGGTAGCCCTGATATGCCAAGGGGACCCTGTTGGCCTGGGAAGAAGCAAAAAGTGTGCAGCGGCTGCCCTCACAGGGTTGCGCAGCAGGGTCAGTGGCCGAGGCGCTTCCCACATCTGCCCAGCACACTGGTCCCTCTTCCGTGTGGCCTCCTTTGGCTTGGAAGTCACTGCCTCAGGTTGCGAGGCTCTACACGCTGCAGGGAGGGTCAGGCACCTCCCATGAGGCCTGTGAGGGGCAGGCAGTGAGGGAGCGAGGGGGCCATTCCTAAACGTGGGTGTTATGACTGAAAAGGGCCCCGTCTCTCCTGCCCACACTGCGGCCTTGTGATGACAGAGGGACAGGGAGAGGGGCCTCGGGGGTGGGCAGAGTGCGCCTGCAGGTTCAGATGGAAGGAAGTAGATCTTGGGCTTCCTAGACTGGCGGTGGCTTTAAATGTCAGGGGCCTCACCGTGACCTGAGCCCGGCAAGCAATGGCACCAGGTCTCCAGAGCCTCAGGCCCAGAGGGGCCAGAAGGCCCCACCGCCCCATGTGTCCCCCACATGACTTAGGGACCCTTTTCTCCCTTTGAGTGGTGGAGGTGACGGGGTGGTGGTGGAATAGGCAGCTGCCATTTTGCTGAAGCTGAGCAGCTGTTGACTGGAACCCCCCTCCATGAAGAAGGCCCTCAGGGCTTTGGGGTGGAGAGAAGAGGTTGGGGGCATGCCTGCTGAGTGAAGGCAGGCTGAAATCCTCAATGCTTCATTCCTGAGTTGGGGCAGCTGGCGAACATTGCTGCCAATCCCTACCGTCACTGCCACATTCTCTGCCCTTGTTGTGCCAGGCTGTGCCCCTGGGCAGAGTCCCGGCTGGGCAGGATTACCAGCACTGGCTCGTTGCCACTGCGCCTGTCTGCCAGCTGGGGGTTACCCCACGGCCACCGCCCCTGCTCCTCGGCCCAGTCCTGTCTCCCTGCCGTCTCTCAGGGTGACTGAGCTATGTGCCAGACTTCCCTTGTTGGCATCAGTGGCGGCAGCAAGAGGGACAGAGAATGGCTCAGAATGTTCTGGTTAAGTTGGCCCATGTACCTCTTAGGATACCAGCTGGTAAGGATGGCAAACAGTACCCTCAGGGACTTTGAACTCCAGGAAGAGAGATTTCGCCTAAACTTTAGGAAGAACGTCCTGACTGTAAGAGCAGTTTGGCAGTGGAATCTGCTGCTGCCTCATTGAGTTGTGCTGGCGTCTCGTCTTTCCTTGGGGGAGGTCTGTAAGCAGAGGCTGGATGGCCATCTGTCCAAAGGAGGGCTTGGATGGTTTCTTCCTGTAGAGCAGAAGGGGCTTGGACTGGATAGCCCTGGGGTCTATTTCAACTCTAGGATTCTAAGATGGAGTCCACTGAAACAGTTATCTGAGCTGGTGGGTGTCTCCTTGACCCTTGTTGGTTTCCAAACAGCTGTCTTTAAGGCAGAGAGGTGCATGGGAGGAGATGAGGAAAGGGTCTCCAGATGTGATTGCAATACAACTCCCGCCATCTCTTAATGTTGACTGCGTCATCCTGGGGCTGATTGAAGTTGCAGTCCAGCAATGGTGGCTACCAAAGGAGCAATTCTGGCCCTGCTTTGCTGGCTGCATGTGCTTCTTAGAGGTTTCTGGGAGGGTAAAACAACCACTGCCCCCCGAGCACAGCCCTAACAGTGTCCAGGTTCAGAAGGCACACTCCGCTTGGCTCTGCCTTAGTTTTCTGTGAGAGAAGGGGCCCAGGGCGCCCTCTGCAAATGGGCTTCTGGGACTGGCCCTGCTGGCTCTTGGCTGGACTCCTGCCGTGGTGTGTGGGGGCATGTGTGTCAGTGAGAGGGCAAGGGGCTTGTTCTGAGGGGTCTCTCCTCTCTGTCTTCCTCCGCTGAGCATTCACTCTTTTCCTCTGCGGTTTTGAGCCTTTTGGGGGACCCTTCTGCTTTGCCTCTCTGCCTTGGCCACCTTCCGACTTTACCCCCACCACCTTTCCCTTTGAGCCCTGGCCCCTCTGGGTCCTGGACCGTGTGCTGCTTAAGCACTGCTGGCCTTTGGCCTTTGGCCTTTCAGCTGACGACAGCGTTCCCCTCTCTCTCTCTCCCCTTCTCTCTCCCCCTCCATCTCTCTTTTTCTTATTCTTGGCTTGGCTCTTACCTTCTGCCCGAAGCAGCCCTGGGATCTCCCTCTTGCCAAGGCATGAAATTGCTGCTTGAAAAAGCCCCGGCCACCCACATTTTGTCTCCCTCTCTCCCCCCACCCCAGAAAGCCCCTTGCATTGAGGAGAGGCCCGTAAGCTGTTTTGGCTGCCTTTATCTTCCCTGGCGGCTTTAAGCCTGGGGAGGCTGCAGTGCAGCAGAAAGGGGGTTGCTTTCTCTCTCTCTCCCCTCCCCACTCTCTTTTTGTTTTTGGCAAGGGTGTGTGTGCATGTAGATGCCCTCTCTGCCTTGTGCTCAGGCTGCTGGGGCTCTTTCTCGGGCAGTCTTGCCTCCCATCCTCCCCGGGCATAGCTGCCTTAGAAGGGGAGGGGCAAAGTTTGTTTAGAGCCCCATGCCTCTCCACTCCCCCTTCAGCAGCGGCGGTGGTGGTGGTGGAGGACTCTCTTTTATGGCTTGGAGCTTAAGAATTATTTTCTGAAGAGTCCAAATGGCCTTTGAAGGCAAAGCCAGAGCGACAATGCCTTGGATGCCTGAATACTAAGAGGCTGCTATGAAAAGTGTCGTCCCTCAAAGAGGTTAGGCCTGCTAGCCGTCCTGGCGGATGGATGGATGGCTTGGGGGGGGGCGCATGTCCTTTTTTTCTCTTCCTTTGCTGTTTTCTCAGAAGGAGGCACCCGGCTTCTCGTGGCCTGTGGTTTGCGTAGGCCTGTGTTGGCCGAGGGGCTCTTGGGGGCTGAAGGTCTGAGCCGGGCGGCCGACCGCGGTCAGTTCCTCCTGCCAGGGATGCCCCTCCCCACTGCTACCGGGCTAGCTCGGAAGTTACATTTGCCAGCTGGGACGTCCTGCTTCCCACCTCAGTTGGTGGCGGAGGGAAGCGGGCATCCGTGTGCCCCATGTGTTCCCCACGCAGCATCAGTGGGAGGGCCGGCAGGTGGCATGGAGGGAGGGTGGAGCCCCCCAGAGGGTGGCCTGCCCCACTTGGGAATGCTCTCCCCTTGAACCACAGGGAAACACCAGAAGCTTTGAGGAGGACCTGGGGCGGGAGGTGGAGGAAGGCTGCCAGTGCTGGGGAGTGTCTGATTTGGGGAGAATCAGAAAGTGTTCCTGAGGCTCCTGATGGGACAGGTACCTCCTGCAGGTACCTTAAAGCATATCTCCCTCTGGGAAGAGCCTCTCTTTTACCGACCAGGCCACAAGACCTCTTCCTCGTCAGAACACTTTAATTAATCAAGAGAAGCAGATCTCTAGACACTCAGCGCCCTGCAAATTTATGGTCTGGTTTGTTGCCCCCTTTCTGTCTTTCAGCTGGTTTTAGTTCCTGCTGCAGGCTCCTGTCACCCAGTTTAAATGATTGCGAGCGGGGAGGTTTGAGCGAGACAGGCTCGGAAATATTTCACCGGGATTCAGGCCTCTGGGTTCCTTTGAGTCCTGGTCTCAAGAGCCCCTCTTGAAAGGCAGTTGTTATCTGACTGGGCAAGAGAGACGGATGCCTGTCACCCCCTCTGCTGCTCCCTCATCCCATCTCGATCTGGTCCAAAATCTCCCCTTGCTGGCAGGCGTCCTCACCCTCTCGGGCCTTTCTTGGCAGGCAGGACCACCAGCGGGTAACCCAGGGGCTGCCCTTGGGATGCAGTGGCTCCAGTTTGTGGGAGTGAGTCCCAGGTGTTGGGAGGGTAGTTTCTGGACAAATGGCTTCCAGGCTCATGGGTCGGAAGTAGTTTCTAGTCTCCACCTCAAGAACCAAGTTTCCAGGGTGTCTCTTTGGAGGGGCTTCCTTTCATTTGCGGGTCCTCCTTCTTCCTCCTCCTCCTTGTGCGTTGCTTTTGGATAAGCTGGAGGGAGGTTTCTCTTGGTGGTTCACTCCTCCCCTGCCCCCCACCTCTTTCCCCTTGCCACATGAAATGTAGGGCAGCCCCCCTTCCTCCTCCCCCCAGTTTTTTGCGGCAGAGCTGCCTCTGGTGGTCCCTCCCAAGACTTTGAAGCCCCTGAATGGGCCATGCCAAGCCCTCCAAATAATATCGGTTGTGAGACTTTTTGTCTCGGAAGCTTGTCTGAAGACCATGACCAGACTAAATGTGATTTTGCTGCACCCGCCCCCTCCGCCTTTCTTCCTCCCTCTTTCTTCCTCCCCTGCCTCCTCTTCTGCTGGCTGCCTTTTACCTTCCAAGTCCTCCTCCTCCCTCCTTCCTTCTGACCTTTGTCGCTGCCACTGGTTGATTTTCCTGGCTCCTAGCAGCTGGTTCTGTAGCTCAGTCTTTTCAGGTCCCCCATCCTTCCCAGAAAGGACTGCAGCTCCCAGCCAGGATGTCTTACACACACACACACACTTTCTCTTTACTCCGTTTGATGCACAGAGGGAGGGACGTGGAGTGGGGCTTGCTTGGGGGAGTAGAAAGGAGTTTTTAAAAACCAAGGGGCTCTGTGACACTAGTGCCTCCTACAGTTGCAGTTTCTCCATCCTGCACCCGAGGCTGCTGGGTTTTGTTGTGGTGCTTCCTCACTTGGCAGCGCTCTGTTATCTCTCCTTCCAATATTCCAATATTCTGAATGCCCAGGATGGACCCTGGCCAGTGAGGCAGGAGCAGCACCAAAGTGGGCTGGCCAGGGGGGGCGTCTGTAGCTCTGCAGCTGATTGTGCGTTTTCAGAGAGGGGGTTCCAAGCAGGGCCTAGAAGGAAGGGCCCCCACCAGAGACCCCAGAGAGATGGCCATGGAGTCCCAGAGGCTCTGGCGATAGAAAGCAGCTGTTGATGTTCCTAAGTGATGGGAAATCCATGTCAAGTGCTCTGAGTTCGATGGGGATTCACCCTGGAGAGGAAAGGCAGAGAGGGGAATTGTGAGGTGGACTCAAATGGGGGGGGGGCTTGGGGAGGGTGCGTGCAACCTTCTGCATGTGGTCAGAGTAGCACTGGCCATTGCATTTTGGTGCTGGCCTCTGTGAAACCTCAGTTCAAAATCAGAGCAGTCAGCCAGCAGTCCTCTGAAAGAAAACTTTGCAGGGAAGCGCTGACCTTTGCATTGGTTTGTGTGTGTAGATGTGTGCGTATATGCTTGCCAGGTGGTGTTGAGGGATGGCTGATGTTGTATAGGTCCTATTGAGCATGTTTAGGCCGTTGTTCTGAAATTCTGCTTCTATGTCTCTGTGTGCGTAATAGAGAGAGAGAAAGAGAAAGCACACATGGGCTTATGTTCCAGAATTTAATCTACCCAGTTTTTCTCTCTGCCTGAAAAAAAAAAAAAGGGAAAGAAGGAATGAGTCTACTTTTCAGAAATGAGTCTTGGATGGTTTGGGGGCTTCCTTGCCTTGGGAGAAATTGCGTTGTGTGCTGTGTAATGACTGTGGCCTTTGATCCTGCCTCCAAGCTCAGAGTCAGTGTTAACACAGCTAATTGAGTTCCCCTTGCTGCCGCCACTGCTGTCTGCATGCATGCGCACATGCAGACTGTAGGTCCACCAGGGCAGAGAAGGGGAGCTCTTTCCTTCTGGAATTGAGCCCAGCCAGGCTGGGGAGGGGCATTGGAATCTCCCTGTTGTCCCCCCACCAGTGGGATTTGGAAAGGACGGGGCTGGCAGGTGATGTTGCCCAGTGACCGCTGTCAGCAGCCTTTGCATGGGCAGATTCTCAGCAGCTCTTTTGAGAACAGGCCTCCGCTGCGGGGTTGGCATGGGCCTTCTGGGGTTGGGCCGAGGCTCTTGGGGCTGGGGGGCTCCTAGTGTCCTTATTTCAGTGCTGCTCAGGCTGTGTTTGAGGCGGTTTTTCCCTCAATGAGCCAGGGACTGGGACACCATAATCGGGCCTCTTTTTTCCTGGAAGCTCACTGGGGACTGGTAGTCGGCGGTTCAGTGGCGGTTCAGTCGGTGGTCTGTTGGCCACAGCTTTGAGCAGCACTGCTTAAAGGGATGTGGAGGCCCTGGGGAACTCGGCTCTTTCGGCTTGGCTGTGAGCGCACTCTGTTCCCAGGTTGGAGTAGGCTGGTCCAGTCTGTGTGTGAGGGGGTGCGCGTGCGTGCAAGAGTGTACGTAACTGGCTTGAAAAGCTGCGTGTGCTTGGGCTCAGGATGGTGGCAGCTTCATGACTGTTGTGTGTTGCCTCTCTCTTGGGGAACTGGTGTATAACTGCAGCTCTTTTGAAAAACTGGGAAGAAAAGCTTTGTGGAAGAAGGTGCTTTGTTTCCTTCCAGCTCTCCTCCCTGCTCTTCCACCTTTGCCTGTTAATTGTTTTGACCCAAGAAGCAGGCTGAGATAAAGTGCTCCCCAGGCCCTTGTTCCAGGCTGATTTATAACAGAACCCCAGAATCCCATAACTCAGAAGAAGCTAGAGAGGAGATTGCACGTGGAGAGATGTCGGCTGGATATTTTGGGAAATTTGGCAGTCCTGAGTTTTTGTGAATGGTCTGATCCTCTTTTTCAGCTCTTTCTGGAGGCATGACTCCTGTGGCAAAACCAAGAAGGTTCTGCAGTTTGTGATGGAAGAGGCAAAGAGGGGTGGGATGGGGAGCATACATACAGAGACCCCTCTGCCTGCCAAATCCCGCTCTACCCCAGATGGTGGAACTTCCCGATCACCTCCTATAGATAACTTATTGCAGTGAGTGGATGGGTGGCTGGGGAAATGCCTTTAATTCGGTGCCGCCCAGGGGCTTTGAGGTGTAAAGCTATGCCATGTTTCCTGTCCAAGCCACTGCAGGACTTGTGTGCTTGCCTTCCGCTGCCTCCTCCAACTTTCTTGTGGCCGTGAAGAAGTTTCCAGATCAGTTCTAGTTTATCTGCAGCTTATTGTGACATCCAAAACCAAATGAGCTATAATTCTTCTTCATTTTAATTTGGAGTTGGCTTGTTTCAGGAGACAGCCATTCACCTTAACCAACCACGGTTTATCCAAGTTGAAACATCGCAATAAGCTTTGGTTAGTGTACAAGAGAAGTGGGAACATCTAGACTTCTTTTCTGGGCTCAGCTTGAAAGGCCTGGTTTGGGGAGTTTGCAAGCCCAAGGTTAGCTTGTGGCTTGTTCTTGTAAAAGCCTCTGTGTGTGCACGAAGCAAACAGGGCTGCGGGGAAAGATTAGCCTCCGTTTAATCTGAGGGCAGGGAAGCCCTTGCAGCCTGAGGGTCAGGGAGGTTGTAGGAGGGGCCAGCACCTGAAATTTTTATGTAGTGGGAGGAGGGGAACAACCCTGTACTGAACTGGGAAACCATCAGGTGGTGGAGTCGTGACCATTTGGGGAACTTTGGGGAGCTGGATAAGGATCCCAGGACCTGAGTTTCCCAATCCCTGCTTTAAGTCATGGTTTCGTGTGGCATCTGCGTTGAGGCTCTGGGTGCCCACAACTCACCTTTGGTGGTGCACTGGGAATGCCTGACATCTTGCTTTCAGGTCTCTCTCTGTTGTTCCATCTTACACACACACACACACACACACACACACACACGGCTGTGGGGGAGCGATACTGCCCTAAGCTTCCCTTGCCCCTGCAGTGTCCTTGGATGCCCAGTGCTCTGTCCGTCCATCCTCTCTCCCTCCCTCTCTCTCTCTCCCACCTCCTTGTCGCCTTGCCTCGTTCTCCTCGTGTTTTGGCTTGCAAGGGGCCGGGCCGGCTTAGCCAGCCGGCTGAGTGACAGCTTTGCTCTTAATCCTTGCTTGCCAATCCCCTTGGAAACCTCTTGCGCTTGCTCTGGCAGGCGAGTGAACAAATGTTCCTGATCTGATGGAAGGAGCATTAGCATGATGTGCTTGAGGGCCAGAGGCAGCGGGGTGGACGGGCGGAGGAGAGCAGCGCAAGGTGTTGGATGATGGCTGTCCGCTTCCCTGAAGCAGAAAAGGCAAAAGTCAAGGCATTGCCTAGGAGGCGGAAGGGTTCTGTTTCTGGAGTGGAAAAGAAGGTGGTGGTGGCGGGGGGGGGGAGCTTTTGCATCAGCAAGCACAGTATGTGTAGGTTGTGCGTGTGTTGGGGGGATCTTCCAGGGAAGTGGTTCCCTCCTTCCCTCCCTCCTTCCCTCCTTTCTTTCCATGTGCAATTTCGGTGTGCATGAACAACTCTGCCTCCTCTGACCTAGAAAGAACGGCTGGGCTCCCACCGGCCCCCTAGCACTGGGCCTGGTGACCTTGATCTCAGAACTGGAACAAAAGCCCACTTAAATCCTATGCGGCTCCTCTCCGCTTTGTTGAAGTTAATAAATACCTGGTCTCCTTTGTGTAGGGGCTGCAGGCAGAAAGGACTCAGAAGCAAAAAGCACACATGTGTTGCAGGGGTGGCTCAATGCAGGAACTGCTTTTCTCTGTTTTTGTCCCCTTCCCCCACCTTCCATGTTGTTCTCAAAGTGGATTTTTTACATTTCTGCCTTTGGTGAGGTGCCTCCACGTTTGCTGGTCTTTGGCAAATGTTTCACCCTGACTGGCAGAAAGGTGTGTCTTGCCTGCCCACCGGCCCCGTAGGTAACCTGGACCTGAACCACGTAGGGCTTTGAGCCTAATGACCAACCCTTTGTACCTTGCTTGGAAACTGATAGGCAGCCACTGGAGTGATTTTAATATAGGTGTAACGTGAGCACTCCTGGATGTACCAGTAACCAGTCTGGCTGCCATGTTTTGAACTAACTGAAGTTTCCGAACTTGGCACAGAGTTAGCCCAATGTAGAGCGCGTGGTAGAAATGCAGCCTGTAGGTTACCAGGTGTGCCCTGCCATCTTTAGGTCCTCTAGTTCTGGGAAGGGCCGCAGCCAAAGCTGGTGAAAGGCAGTCACGTCTATCTAAGCTGTCACTTGGAATGAAGGGTCCAGAAGCCCTCCCAGGCTGTGCACTCGTCTTTCAAGGGGAGTTTCACTCCATCCAGGACTGGTTGGCACCCCCCAAAACCCAGGTCAGGACTCCTGGCAATAAGCGCCTCAGTCCTGTCGGTTTGTTTTTCCTCACCCAACCCATTACCTCCTCCAGGCCCTCATTTGGAGGAGACACACCATCCTTAGCAGAGGCTGTTTTTTAAGGTGTGGAGAAAAATATTTGGGTGTCGTCAGCATAGTGATAGCGCCCCGCCTCATCCCTGCAGATGATGTCTCAAACATGTAGATGTTGAGCAGCATTAAAAACAACAACAGGAAGAAATGAAAGTCCAGCACATTCTACAAGGCCTGTTTCCCCTAAAATTAGTCCTCAAATGCTTGCTGGAATAAAAAGGGCTTTACCTGCTTGTGGAAGTTGATAAGGACCTAGCCTCTCTGAGAAGGGGCTTCCAGAGCTTGGGGGCAGCCCCTGAGAAGTCCACATGTTCCCTCCAGATGTTCCTGTAAGGGAGTTGGGGCGGAGAGAAGGTCCTCCCCAACAGAACTGACAAGACAAGGAGTTTGGATGGTGGGGGACACAGTCCTTCAGATAATCTGGACCTGAGCCATGTAGGGCTGTCCGTACAAGGCTTCGTAGGGCATCGCCAGCACTTTGAATTGTCCCAGGAAACTCGTAGAGTTGGTGCCGCTTGAGACTGTTCCTTGCTCAAAAGCAAAGTTGGGCATTTGAAAAGGTAACTGAAAAGAAAACTGGGGGAAAACGCCAGTGATTTTTGCTCCATCTCCTACCTGCCTTTTTTTGCGTTTGGCGGCGGCACCTGGTCTTGGCTGCTCCACACAGATGGAAGAGTCATTAGGAACAATAAAAGATGCGTGGTTTGGATTTGCAACAGTCTCTGCATGTTAATTGGGCATTGGGGCCTCAGTCATAACAGAGACCTGCTAAAGGGAGGCTGGGAAGGAGCTCACATGGTTTGGTTTCGGCCAGAGCTTACTGTTTAAGAGACCTCAGCATTTATCGTTCGCCAAGCAGGCGCTCCTAATCTTCTGTCCTGCCAAAGTCTTATTCTGCTTGAAAAATTAAAACCTAAATCAGAGGAAAGGTGAGCATGTAGAGGTGGCAGGGATGAGGGCACAGCTGAAGTCAGATGCACTTTTGGGGATGCCTGGGCCAGCTGTGCCCTGGAGGGGGGTGTTGGCCCTATCCAGCCCAGCCTGAGGAATCCTGGCTCCCCTCCCTGGACTCTGGCAGGGACTTCTGTGTACCTCTTCAAACTGCAAATCCCAGGATTCCGTAGGGTGGAGGTGCCATGGCGACTCAAGCAGGATCAAAATGCTATCATGTAGTGTGGAAGAGACCGAGGATTTAGAGGGCCATGCCACTCTTGCCCTGCATTTTCTTTGCCCGCTAACATCCATCTCCAGTGAGGGTTCTGTGAAGGTTTGCCTTCCGCAGCCCCATCGAAGCCCCATGGAGATAGGCCAGTGTGGGGAAGACCATGCCTTTCTGGAGAGGTGCCTGGACGGTTCCCAGGACATTTCTTTCCTCCTTGTCCTTTTTACCAATGCTCTTTACCAAAGAAGCCCATCCAAATGGCTGCCCTCATTTTGGGAAAAGGAGGTCACCTCTTCAGGCCAAAGGAATGGATATAGTTTTCTGCCTCCCTTGCACCCTCCCTCTCCC
This sequence comes from Iguana delicatissima, assembly GCA_948472985.1. Taxonomy (NCBI): domain Eukaryota; kingdom Metazoa; phylum Chordata; class Lepidosauria; order Squamata; family Iguanidae; genus Iguana; species Iguana delicatissima. The sequence goes on from CAOKZL010002029.1 coordinate 201,980, forward strand.
TGCCTACAGCCGTCTGTGGCTCCCCCCAGTCTGACCCAGAATGGGAGAGGGTTTAGAATAAAAGAAAGCAAACCCTGCAGAGGCTGCTGAGTTTGAGTTGCAGGGGGGCTGAAATTAAAGGGAGTTCAGCCGACATTTGCCCTGCAATTACAGCTGCTTCAGAAGACTGAGTTTACATTAATCAGCAACACAAAAGTCATGTGTGATTGTGGGTAATTGCACTTTGGGCAGGGTGGAGAGGGAAGAGGCACTCCTCTTGTCTGGTGGGAGGGGAAGCTAGGGGTTGGTTAGCCCTCCCCCTGCTCAGAAAGGGCCCTCTGTTTCTCGACTCTCTGGATTGTTTGCTTGCAGGTGGGAGTGAGTGGGAGTGGGTCGGCAGCAAGCTTTTGTCTGCAGAGAGGGTGCCCCAAAGTGGCAAGGAGGGATCAGGTTTTGGCCTTGTTCACTCTCAGGGCAGCGGAAGAAGGGATGAAGTTCCAGCCTCCCCCTCTCTTTACCTGTCTAGATAATTTTTTAAAAAATGTGTGTCTACTCATGTTATATTTTGATCAACTGTTCATTGTACCACATGCACAGTCAAGGCCAAAATAACCAGAATAGCAAATAGCATTAAAACTATAAGCTGTAGCGTCCTTACGTACAAAGTGTGTTTTTCCTGCTTGGAGGACACTAAATGAGAAAAAGGGAAGAAGAGGTGATTTGAGGCAGAGGAGTTGCTCCTGGAGGATGGATTGCCTGTCTGTCTGTTTTGTTGAGCCTGAGTTGCCCCTGGATGCCCAGGTTCCTCTCGACCATTTAGTCTTTAGGATATATCTAGTCTGTCTATACATGATATACATTGCTGTGGCCTGGCCTCTATTCCTCCACACGAAGCCCCCCCCATTCCCCTTGCTTTTCTATCTTTGGTGGTGTTTCTGAGCCTGTGCAGAATTGGAAGAGAGTGGGAAGGAATATGGAGAGGAAGAGGGAGAGAGAGATTGTTGGGGTGTTAATAATGGAAGTTGGATGCCTGGCTACCTGCGTGGCGGTTCATGAGCTGTGATCTTCCTGCACTGGCCTTTGGGAGTGGGCCGAGGGCCCCTGGACTGCCCTGACCAATGCTGCCAGGACACAGAAGCCCCAGCCTTCCGTAACTGACCCCCAAGCCCTCTACGCACTGTGCCTGAAGGTGTCATTGGCTCTTGGTCTCCCCAGGGGGGCAGATGACTTCTGGCTGCCCTCCCCCCGCTGCCCCGCAGATCTCTGCTGAGTCCCATTCCCACCTGAGTTTGCCCATGGCCCCTCCTAGGCGGCCCACCCAGCTCCACATTGCCCCCCTCCCTGACCCTTGTTCCCTTTCTTCCTCCTCTCTTTTAGCCACGTCCAACGGCTCTCTGGAGGGCCTGGAGAACAGAGAAGGAGGGGTCTGCCAGACGCGCTCCATGAAGATCGTCATGAAAGTGGGGCAGGGTGAGTTGGGCAGCCCTGGGGTGCGTGGGGGGCCTTCCCTGGTGGCTGGGCCAGGCCTGGAGGAGAAGAATATTTTCCCGGGGCGGAAGGAATGGGGGTGGGGCCGGGCTGGGCCGGGCAGGAGATTCCTGGGGCGGCTGCTGCTGGAGAGCCTCTGTTATTTGGATGGTGGGAAGAGGGGGAGGTGGCGGCAAGAGGCAGCACTGCCTTGCAGAGGTTCCACCTCTTCCACGGGGTCGGGACCTCCAGCCCCGGGCCCTTGTGGCTCAGAGCCAAGCGGACTGTGGCTGCATCTCAGGCGCTGGGTTGATCCTTGGCTGTGGCCCCATCCTGGATGGCCACCTTGCTTGCTCTGAGCCATGGAACAGCCTGAGTGAAGGGCATCCCCCGTGCAAAGGAGAAGATCATGGAGTTATAGGGCTGGAAGAGACCCGGGGGGGCCACTGGGTCCAAACCTTTGAATTTCTGCAGGTTCTGAGAGGAGGCAGCGGTGGCTTTCTTTTATTTTAGACCCTAGTTTTGCTGACGGTAGTAGGAGCCTCCCGGCCTGAAGCCAACGGATTCCTCCGCTGGCCACAGTGAATCACAAGGACAGGAAATACAGTACAACTCTGTGAACATTTTGTCCTGCTGCAGCTTTGGGATAGCTTGTGTGCCAATGCCAAGCTTTGGTGGTCAGATCCTGACATTTTATTCTGCTTTCTTTTGGAAAAGCTGTGTCCTTCTCTGCGTGTCTAATTGCCCAGGTCAGCTGGCCATGATTTTCCAGTCCAAGATTTGTTAGCTGGCCTATCAGCTGGCCAGTCAGCTGAGTACTGCAGGACTCATTGTCCTTTTTGGCATCATCATCATCATCATCATCATTTAGGTGCCTTTTTTTCCCAGGCGTTGGGCAGACTGTGGTGCCAAAGTGTGGCAGATGTGGAGGCTTTGAGTTGGTGTGGACAATGGTGGCAGCGGGAGTGAACTGGGAAGCAGGGCCTGGAATGGAGGAGCTTCCCTTCTGGAGATCGGTTCTTCAGGTTTGGAGAAATGGATGATGCTCTCGGCTGTGTCCTGGAAGCAAGAATGGCTGCTTCCAAAACAAGGGTCTTAAACACTTTTAGTCTCCATCACCCAAGTCCACCGCAGTTGCTCCCTCCTCTCCTCTAAGAGGTGAGACCCTGGATGGGCTGGATCAGCTGAGCTTTTGACCTCCTGGAGCTCTTGAGCATTATGCCCCCATAGCTAACCTCTTTTGAAGTTTCAGAAGGATAAGGTCCTTCTCACACCAGAGGTTTGCCTTCAGCAAGGCATTGTGTTGTCCATATTTATGCAGAAGCCGATTGTCTCCCATCTGGAGGTGTCTCTGCCTTCCTTCTGGAGGTGTCTCTGCCTTCCTTCGAAGTGTGTAAGGCTTTGGTATGCTGTGTCTTTGTGTGGCTCCACCAGGATCTTTTTGCTTTATGAGGGCCACTTCAAGGATGACCAGTTTCCTCCTAAAGATTAGCGGAATGGGCAGCCTCTGCGTTGAGCCTTTGCCACTCACACACAGAGGAGCCTTTTCAAGCAGGTACCATGGACAGCCACACTCATGAGAAGGCCTCACCCCAGCCTATGTCAGCCAGCCCTGTGTTCTCAGGCTCCCTGACACCCCCAGATGCTCCTTGTAGCTGGACACTTCTCTTGTTTCCTCTGCCCTGCTGTCCCCCGCTCCAATAAGTCAGCTTTCCGTTCTTCCACTGTCTATGCGCTCATACAGGCCATGAAGATGAAGATGAAGAAGAAGAAGAAGGAGGAGGAGGAGGAGGTTGCTCTTGTCTTGGTCTTTTTAGCTGGACTTGTCAGTGCGGGCCCAGAGCTTTCTTTCCCTTCTGGGGTGGACAGGGCCCTCTTTTAAGAGGGTCTGAGGTTAGTAAACAGGAGAACAGAGGGAGCAGCGGGCGCGGGATTTTCCAGTCAGTCTGACGGTGTGTGGTTTCTGTTTGGCTGGTCATTAGGAGAGGAGAATTTCTTTGCTGGTTTGGAAACAGCTGCGGCCTGGACTCTCTTGCTGCCTCTTTGGCTTCTGCTTACAGGGGAGGGTAGATCTGTTTTTTATCTCATGGCTGTTGTCGGATCATCTCTCCACCTCTGGCCACCTATTCTACCGTATTTACGCCATCTCTGTATGTCTTGAATGTGAGAGTTTTCATCAGGACTCTGTGGCTGCACAAGGTTGAATGAAAAGCTCATCCTCACTGGGTTGGAAGGAACATGTGCACCTGGTCCACTTCAAATTTTGTGAAATCGGCAGAGTATGGGGGTGAGCAGCCTGCTAGCCCTTGGCTTGGAGAGTTCCAACCCTGGAAAATCTGCGACATAAGCACCCCCGTGCTACCCCAGTTTCACATGCCTGCCTCCTGAACAGGCGGCTGTGAGGCCTCCTCTCTGTTCCACCCCATTTCCAGCATTGGGTGGGAGGGGGCAACGCGGACTGGGGGAGACTCTCAGAACAAGCCCGAGCACAAGCTTGTAAAAGAGCTGCGTGTGTTTGGGAAGCAGTTTTGGAAACTTCCCTGGCAGCTGCAACGTGACAAGCAGCGACTCCAGAGAGGCCTCAGTTCTCTGTTTGGGGCTTAGTCGGATCCTGACTCTCGCACAAGGAGGCTGGCAGGGAAGCAGCTCCCCAGGAAGAAACAAGGGGCTGGAGTAACTGGTGTATGAGTGGGGGTGGTTCTGGTGGCCAGTGGCTAGGTGGCACTGACACCTCTCTCCACCTCCGCCACATGTTTTTTCCTTACCCAGAACCTCCAGGTGACAACTTGGAGTGTGTGTGTGTTGTGTCTCAAAAGCAAGCAGGTTTCAGGGTGGCAGAACTGGAGTTTTCTGCCTGTGACTGTCTCCAAAGATTTTCTGGCTGAGCCTCCCTCCCTCCCGGAGCACCTTAACAGCCCAGACGAAGGGAAAGGAAGGAGCGGTTTTGGGCTGGGGTGAGGCGGGCAAGGACGCAAGGCAGCAACTGGCCCCTCCTGGGGCATGGTTGGGTGGGTGGCTACTGGGAAGGGGGCAACTGGGGTGGACCTTGAGAATATGCGTGTGATGTGGCCCTGCAAAAGCTGGCGCCACTGCCACTGAGTGATCGTGCCAACCAGGAAAGGAATCCTCCTCCCCCTGCTGCTTTCTCATCCTGCTCCTTTCCTTCTCTTGGGTCCGCAGATCCCAACGCTGTCATGCCTGAGCAGCTGACCACAAGCCGGCCCAGCAAGGAGTCGGACAACACAGTCAAGATTGTCACACAGAGCCCCCGCCACAGACCCCCGCCAGTGGTGGAAGACCCTGGGAAGCCAGGTAGAGTGTTGTGGGGAGACAAGGGCCCTGGATCCGCGGACGGTTTAGAAGACAGACTCAGTTTCTCTGAGAGGTCTTCCCTGTCTTTTGAAAATAAAGAAATTAAAGGCAGAATTCTGCACTCAGAGGTGCAGGAAGAGCCCTGTGCCCCATAAGCAGCCTGTGTGTTCCTTCCTCTCCAAGAACCACGGCCATACATAACCCAGGTGATGGCTGCAGCTGGCGGGGGGAGGCAGGGCAGGGGGACAACCTGGCCAGGGTAGATCCTCTCTGTGCCCACAGAAATCACAATCTGGCACAAGGAGGGGCTGCGCTGCCACAACTGCTGCTGCCAGTCTTTGCTAGCCACTTGCTTGCCCATAAATGCCCTGGCAGCTCAGCATCCTCTGCCAGCAGCTCTTTCCTGCATGCTTCTGCACCTGCCTCGATGCTTTGAAGGTCTAGAGTTGTGCTTTAAAAAAAAAGAAAAATGGAGACAGTGTGAATTTCTTGGTGTGCATGAGGAGATGGTGGCACAGCCCGTAAGGCATTGTTGTGAAGACTGAAGACCTGGGGGAAGCGTACAGGACATGAGGATGGGCTGGGCGTCTGAAGGGTGGTACAAGTGGGCTGTATTTCCAAAAGCACATTTTCTTGAAGTTGGCATGTATAGAATACATGTCCGTGGGCATTGAAAGCTAAAGATGGTTGTTGCTTTTGGGAAAGCTCCATCTCCCTTGGTGCGAGAGTCATGTGGCCTTAATTCCTGCACCTCCGCTCACGTAGCAGTGGCTGTGAATCCCCCCCTGGCCAACCTCCAGATGGATGTTTGGAGTTTGCCCCACTGCCTGAATTCATGTGCGTGAGCGAGGATGCCCCCCAGCCTCTGCCCACCGTGAACTGTCCTCCTCTGCTTCTGCCCGTAGATCCTGTGAACCAGGATGGGGGCCAGGACACGCAGAGCCCCACAGACGGCTTCTTCAGCTCCAAGGTGGCGGTCTTTGCAGCCATTGGGGCCGGCTGCGTGATCTTCATTCTCATCATCATCTTCCTAGTAGTGCTCCTGATCAAGCTCCGGAAGCGGCACCGCAAGCACACACAGCAGCGGGCGGCCGCCCTCTCGCTCAGCACGCTGGCCAGCCCCAAGTGCAGTGGCAACGCCGGCTCGGAGCCCAGTGACATAATCATCCCCTTGCGGACTACAGAGAACAACTACTGCCCGCACTACGAGAAGGTCAGCGGGGACTACGGGCACCCGGTCTACATTGTCCAGGAGATGCCCCCGCAGAGCCCGGCCAACATCTACTACAAGGTCTGACCGGGGCAGCCGGCCCAGAGGAGAAACCAAGGAAGGAGAGGGGGAACAGCAGCACCCAAGGGGACCGGGCGGGGGCCCCTGCCAGCCTCTCCCCTGCTACCTGCCTGCCCGCCCTGGGTGTGTGTGCTTGTGCTGCGCAGGGGGAGGGGCCCACAGCGGCGCTCCCTGGCAAGAAGACTGAGGCGCAGCGGGAGCCCCCTCTCCCACCCCCCTGCCCCTGACTCTCCTAGTATTTAGTTTTATAGTCTGGAGCTTTTTTAATTCTGAGACTTGAGGAGGGAGGAGGAGGAGGCCAAGATGGAGGCGGAAGCAGAGGTGGGGGAGCAGAGCTGGCTGGTGCCCCTTCACCCCCTTTGCTGCCCGTGCTCAGCCAGTCTCTGAGGTTGCCACCCTCGCTGCCGCCCTCCGCTTCCTCCCCGCCCCCCAGCACGTTCCGCGGCCCCCTTGCTTGGGCTTGGTGCCTTTCCTCACATTCGGACACGCCTGGCGGAGACCCCCCCGGGACGTTCCACCACCACCATCTTCATCCATCACCATCGCCACCTCCACCGTCTTGGATGACTTTTCTTGGGGATCCCCGCCTGTTTTTATTGTTATGTTTTCGAGTATTTGTGGGGGAGGAGGGAGGGGGGCTGGGCCACATTTGTTGGGAGAGGCATGGGGGAAAGGAGCTGGCTGCCTGCCCCCCAGGCGCACAAACGTGGAGCCCGGAGGAGGAGGAGGCGGAGGAGGGCAACAAAGACCAGGGAGAAGAGGAAGCAGTCCGACCCACCTTGCTCCGGTTAAAATAATTTTAAAATATTTCTTTTTGTATTTTTTTTAAATTGAGGAACGTTGGAAAACTCTGAGCCACTCGCTGCAACCGCTGGCAGCTTCCGAGTACGGGTGTCTCCCACTCCCCACTGGGCCTTTGAGTATCTGTTGGGGGGTGCCATTATGGCACACTCACAGACCCCCCCCCGTGGCCCCAGTTCTAACCTTGGCTGCTTGGGGGCCGCCTCCTGAAGTCCCTTCTTCAGAGCAGCTGCCTGTTAGGTGCGGCCTGGCTTGGCTTGGTTTCCACTTTGCTCTTATTTTATAAAACAGAAAATGAAACAACATAGAGTCTGTCATGTTCAGTGTGAGCAAACCTCCCATTCTGGAACCGAGGGGTGGGGCAGGGCGGGGCAGGGGACAGCATGGGGGGCCCTCCTGGGAGCTCCAGCCACAACGGCCAGCCTCACTTGTGCGCGTGGGGGGATGGTGCGGCGCAAGGGGGTGGGGGTCCCTCTGGCAACCCTGGACGTGCCATCCTCCAACTCAGCACTCCCTCCGCCTAAGCGGGTGTGGAGGCACAGCACTGATGGGGGGTGACTCTGCCCTGGGAGCCCCAGCATTAAAGCAGTCCTAAAAGGCCTCCCCTTTGCCTGCAGGGCCTCCCGAGGCCACTCGCCTTTCCTGGCCAGTGTGGCCAAGAAACGAGGGAAGGAGCGGGGAAGGAGGTGGCCGTTCTGCTCTGGAAGACCAAGGATTCCTCCACCCCCTTCTGCGGGGTGGCGGTCCAGGCCATTGGCTGGGTGCTGGAGGAGGCATGTGGGCTACCCCGAATGAGGTGAGCGGGCTCTTTGGGCCAGGCCAGAAACCCAAGGTGTGCCCGTGCATCTCCCCACCCCCAGTCCATTCAAGGCTTTCCTTCCAGGAAAGCACTCAGGATGTGTTCCCCAACAACAGCAAGAACAGCAACAGTTAGAGAAACTCCTGCCTTTTTTCCATGGAGCCTCCCAGGAGGTCTGTCAGAAGGGAGGTTTCTTAGTTCCATAGACCACCCTCCCGTGGTTAGTTGGAGTGGGATGGGAGGCTTCTATCTCCTAAAGGTGGCCCTTGCCATCCGTGTGACTTGTGGGGAGAGCCGAGGCCCATTGTCTCCTCTGGCTGCTTCTTCATGGGGGCAAGTCTGGTGGAATGGAGGGGGTTTGGGAGCCCCCCCGCCCACATGTGTCCCCTCCCAGCCCAGCTGCCTTCTCTACAATGGGAGCGGGGCTCAGCTCCCTTGGTCCTGTTGGCCTCCCCAGCCACATGCCACGGTCAGGGCAGGAGCACCAATCAATGGCCCTGCTCCCACTTCCACCCCCCATCTCTGCATCACTGGGGGGTGACCCCCTCCCGTGCCAGTCATTGCCATCCCAAGCACCCCAAATGGGGTGTTTCAGTGTTCCCCCCACAGTAACACTGCATGTGTCATGCCAGAAGCCTTACTTGATGTGGAGGAGGAGGCCCCTGAACTGAGGCCAGAGCACAGCTTGCCCCCTTCTCGCCCCCTGCCCTACGAGGGTGGAGAAGGAGGGAGGGGGCCTGCCTCCCACGCACCTCCCCCCTTTTCCTGCCCCTCTGCTGCACCAAAGCCTTACTCCGACTCCAAGCCCCACTCTGCCCACCTGGACCAAAGTGCTTCAGGCGTGCCCACCACACCTCATAGTTGACACCTCCTGCACCTCACTTTTGCTCTTGCACTGTCCTCCCCATTTTGCATCCCAGATCACTGCTGCAAAAGGCAATAAACAGGCCCAGGGCAAACAAAATGGCAGGAGGTCCCCTGCTTGTGACCTTCGGGGCCAACTGGTGGTGGCCGTTCTGCTTTTGTCTCCCTCCCTCCCAGTGCACTGATTCTCCCCCCATCAGCTTCTCTATGCAGGATACTGGGGGACGGAAAGGGAGGGGGGCTGTGCACTTTGAGGTGGAGGGGGGCTCAGCCGCCAAGGACGGGCACTTTCTCAGGGGTCCACAGGTTTTTAAAAAATCAAAAGTCCTCATTTAAAATCGTTTTTGTCTGTTTTTGAAAACCAACGTTTTAAGAAAATCTCCCTTGATTGCCCCCCTCTCTAAATCACTGTCTTGTTGCCACAGTTGCAGAATAATTCAGGTCACTTGAAGCGTATTTTGGGGCTGGGCGACAGAGAGAGAATTCCTTCTCCCTTTGTGTCTGCAGGAACTTCTGGACTTTGGTCCAGAGAGCTCCTGTCTGGCAGGTTTTGGTGGCGTCTCCACAGCGACTGTCTGGTTTTGTCCTCTGCTTGTGTGCGTGTGTGTGCGTGCATGCTGTGTGTGTGTGTGTGGTTTTGCTCCCCCCACCAACAGCAGCAAAAAGAAAGCCTTCCTCCAGCTAGCTTGTCTGTGGTATTCGTCTCCAAACAAACTTCTCGAACCTCAGAATGGGTTACTCTGCAGTTTTGAGAAATTACAAGCTGCCCAACTTGGATTGCCCCTTTGTGTGTGTTAGGATGAAGTCAAGGGGCCCAGGATGATCAGATGTCAGTGAGAGAATGTGCAGCGAAATCAGGAAGGATGCTATTTTGACAGGCTTGGGTCCCTCCTCCCTTGGAATCCTGGGACATGTAGTTTGGGGAGTGCAACATGGCTGCTCTGTGGCTGGCAATGCCAAGCCTCCCTTCCTGGAGTCTCAGGATGCATTTTCTTTAAAAGTTTTATCATATTTGTGGAGGGAGTGGGAGGAACACAGCCCATCATATTTTGGCCAGGAAATCCTGGCACGGCTTTCTCCAGAGGCTGCTAAAGAAGGGGATGGGAATACCTAAAACATGATCTGCGTAAATTTTAAAAAGGTACCCATCCATGCTCACAAAAAGGGTCCTTGATAGCTCTCCTTCCCTGTGTGAAATTAGCTCTGGGGGAGCAGTTTCTGCCTTGCCTCCCCCCACCACAGCGGCAGCTGCCATCTTTCCCTTTAGCTCAGTGGTTCTCAACCTGTGGGTCCCCAGATGTTCATGGACTTTAGCTCCCAGAAGCCCCAGCCACTATGGTCAATGCTCAGGGCTTCTGGGAGCTGAAGTCCAAAAACATCTGGGGACCCACAGGTTGAGAACCACTGCTTTAGCTGGATGCCTGCCTGCCTGCCTGCCTGCCTGCCTGCCGTCACTCGGTGTGTCTGGGTGCTCTGAGAAAGCAGGAAGCCCCCTGTGCCGGCGAGGTCGAGTGTTGTGCGGAGGTGGAGTGGTGTGTGTGTGTGTGTGTGTGAGAGAGAGAGTGAGTGAGAGTGAGTGAGTGAGAGATCACCAACCAGCATACACAGAGCAGGGTCCCTGGGGAGCCAAACAGACCTGTGGATGGGCTGGCAGAGAGGAGGGGGACAGGCATCCAGGGCACTGGGCTTTCCTGGTTTTTGTTATTTTATAAAACCATCCCCATCTTTTGTTCCTTAGTTCCCCCCCCCCGCCCTTTCTCCATCAAAAGGACTCTCGCTTGCTCTCTCTTTCTTTTTTGGAGTTTTTATTTTGTGTAAATAACTAGTCCTTTTTGGAAGATACAATGTAAAGATGTTTTGTATAAACTCTGGTTTATTTTCTGGTTGCTTTTTCTTAGAAAAACAAAGACAAATAAGAGTTTAAAAAAACACAGGAAAAAGAACCCATACTGAACCACCATTGCAAGAACGGGTGTGACACATTTGCCATTCTGCAGCCTGACCACGTTGGGCCCTTTCATCGGCAAAGGGAGCTCTTCTTGTGTGTATGTGTGTGTGCGCGTGTGTGGTGTGTGCAATGGGGGGACGAAGGGCAGGCTGGGAATCCAAGAGGAAGCCTGACCCCACCCCTTTCCTGCTCATGGAGGGAGACAGGCAAAGATGGGGGGCAGCCTGATGCTGGAGAGCCGAACCCCCACCTGCTAAGAGTGGGAAGAAAGGGCAGGTTTGGACTCTCCTCCATTTCCAGCATTCATGGCAGGACTGATGACCACCACAAAATGAGCAGGGCAGGGGTGTAATTCACAGCAGGAGCTGGAGGGGCTTCTGAAACCTTTGGGCCCCTCCCAGGCCTCCCTCCATTGCAGGGGCCTCTGTCCATCTTATGCTGTCCCTCCTGTGTTTCCCAAAGAATTCTGCAAAAGCTCGGCTGGGCCGCCTCCTGAGAGTCCCCACAGCGCCCCACCCTCCCCAGCCAGAGGCCAGTGGCCAGACTCTCATGGAGAGGAGGAAAGGTGCTTCAGCCTGAGGCATAGGGAAGGGGGGAACTGGGGGCTCTCCAGGAATGGTGGGACTGCAACTCCCCTATCTACCGTTTGCCATCCTGGCTACCAGGGGATGGAAGTAGTAGTCCACTGGTATCTAGAGGGCCAATGGTTGCCTTGGTGCTTGGCAGACTCAAATCAGCTAAGGCGAAGTGGGCAGTCCTCAAGTTGGCTTTGTTCACCCAGAGAAGGGCTTTGGGAGAACAAGGCTGTGGCTGCAGTTCCTCCACCTGTCCCCGGCCCCATCCATAGGCTCGTGAAGCCATTGTGCTGGTATTTGGGGAGGTGGGGGCTGCTGTGCCAGCTCCCCTGGCATCGGCAGCCTTGCCCTGCTCCTGGGCTGGTGCTCAGGGTGTGGGGAGGTGGGCTCCTTGTGAGGTTCCACCATTCCCCACCCCCAGTACCAAGCAGCCCCAGGCGGAGGCCCTGCCCTCCTGCTCTCCTTCATGAGAGCCCTTCCTCCATCTGATTTCCCATCCCTGGCCATCAGTGCTGCCAGCTAGTGCCCCATGGGCAGAATCCTTTTGTTTAATGACAGTCCCAGGGTGGGACGAGGGTGCCTAAGAGGGCTGTGCGTGCAAAACCCAGCTGCCTTCATTTCCAACTTTGTACGCACACACACACACACTCTTGTGCTCTTCTCACCTCCACCCACTGGGGCGTAGCCCGGCAAGTGGGTGGGGGCTCTGCTTCACACGCACACACACCCTGACAGAACAGCCTCCCTTTTGCCCCTCCATTGCCTCGCGTGGGCCACCTCATTCCATCCCACCGCCTTCCACTGCCTTTCCGCACAGAGCCACCAGGGTCAGCCAGCTGCCCCCCCACTTGTGACAATCAGCAGACTTGGGCACCCTCCAAAGCCATCGGCTACCTGCCAGAGACCAGTGGTGGCCGGTACCAAGAGAGGGAGGGTCCAAATTTGGTTTCCACTCCACAATCCTCACCTCTGCCACCTCGCTAAGCCACTTTGCTCTAAGATTTCTCTCCCAGCCCCCCCTCTGTCCTGCTCGTTTTTTCCATGGGGCTTGGCAGGGTGCGGGGCTGCTTTTGGCCCTCGGAGGCAATGGTGGAGGCAGCAGCAGAGACAGCCGGTTGGTCTCCGGTGGCTCCGGTCATGCTCCATCCATGTTTGGTTTTGACGCCAAGGGCTCAGGGCGCTGGGTGTCCTGTGGACACCGAGTCTGCCAGAACAGTGTAATGTTTTCTATTTCCATTTTGGCCATTCTGTCACTTCCCAGTGATTCCTTTTAACCTTTTTGTACACGGCTTTCACCCAGTTCCCATATCATCATTGTCATCAGTAGTCAATAATATGGGATGTGAGTTCTCTGGAGCCATGATGGAACCTGATATATTGTTAAATAAAAGATTTTTTCCTATGGAATTTGACTGCCTCCCCTGTGTTTCCCCCCACTCCCCCTTTAGACTGGGCTTTGGGATATGGGCGTCATGCTCTCCAGAGGCCGGTCGGCTCTGGGGAGGAGAGTGACTCATGGGTGATGCGCTTCGACAGGAACAGGGAAGGCAAGAGACGCTGTTATAGTAACAGTAATAATTTGCACACATAATTAGCACTCAGAGTGCTTCGCCTTCACTCTCCAACCTTTACCAGATCCTTGTGTTTTAAGTATAGTGTAAGTGGTCTCACCTTCAACATCTTTAGGAGCAGACAGAAAGATGTCAAGATGGGTGGGCGGGTGGGTGGCTGTGCCCCTGGTTGCCCAGAGGTCCTTCTGAACACGTTGATCCTTCTCTTTCATCATGAAGCTTTGGAATCCTTTTGTGAACCTGGCCTGGCTTTGCCACTAAGGCTAAAAATTCACCCTCAACCTCCACCCCCTCCACCCCTGGGAACCCAGGGCTGCCACCTGTCACTTTCTGCAGGAAAAAGCCATACGATTTGCACCTTGTTGGATTACTGGGTGAAACTGCTTGCTCCCACGCTTGAACCACAAAAACAAAAATACTTAAAATAGCAATAGCATTGTTTGTTTGGGATTTTTGTTTTCAGCTGTTGTCCTTCAGTGTTGCTCTGTTCACAAGGTCTAACCAGCTGAAGGTGGCTCCTGGTGAGCAAATCTCTCTGGGGATGAGGAGCAATGTGATGCTGCAGCAAAAAAGGACCCATTTCTGAAGTTGGGGAGACAGGGAGCAGAGTGTGCTCCTTGGGTGTCCCCGCCTTCAAGTACCTTGTCCTCATGCAGCTGATGTGGCCCTTTGGGGTGGTGGAGAGATTAAGAGTTCTGCTTCACTTTTCCTTCCCCAGCTGGGCTGTGGGTGGCCTTCTGTCCTTAAGCCCAAGGCAGCAACAGTTGGAAAAGCAGCTGGATGGTTCTTGTCCAAGACAGAGGTCCCGTCATACCCTCTCCCTGCCATGTCTGCTCCCCCTTCCTTCAGTTTTCCAGCCCGCTTTGTCCTTCCTTCTCAGGGAAAATTCACCCTCCTGCCTCTCTTGTCCCCAAAGTCCAGAGGCCCAGGGATCCAGGACAAAAAGGGATGCAAAATGGGGGAGGAGGCAGTTGGAGTCTCTCTTGCTTGGTGTTCTAGCAGGAAAAGCACACAAACGTGCTGAGATTTTGACATTCAGAATGTAAATGTGAAAGCAGACTTCCAGATTCAAAGTCTGTGTGTGACATTTCAAATAAAGTCTAAGTGCTTAGGCTTATTGGCACTTCTTGACTGTTTTTAAATGAAACCCAGTAGGCTGTCAAATGCTGAAACATCTAAGAGCCAGTGGGTTACATTCATGGATAGATGGACGGGTGGAGGGGCTGCCTTTCTAAATGACCATTTATGCATTTATTGCAGCCAAATATTTGTGCAATAAAATGCAAAAATAGATTACACATTTATTGTGGCCAAATTGCAGCTTCAGCCCCCCTGGCATGATAGCCACCAAGGGATAGGCATGTATTAGTGAGTGGAATAAAACATAACTGGCGGTCAAGGATAGATAATCAAATAGTTAGTGAAGATGCCACAAATATTCAAATCCTCAGTGAATAATTTCTGGGACATACTTGGAAATTTACACTCAGGAGGACGTGTATGTGTGGAATTCTTTCTGGTTCACTGAGGGGAGCTTCTAAGGGGTAGCGAGAGGGGGCAAGCAGGGATCCAGCCAGAGGAATTGACCCTGCATTTATTTGTGAAATGGAGGAGGAGGAGGTTGGATCCAGGATAGGCAGAGAGATGGGCTTGCGGGGAGAGGGCGCGGAGGGAAACTCTTGAACCTCTTCCAGGGCTCTTGCGGCCATTTTGCCTATGACTGGTTGATTTAGCCCACTGGAAGTTGGCAGGCCCAGGGAGTATTCCTGGACCCAAGATGGTGTCCAGAAGGGCAGCTGTTGCCAGAAATGGCCAGCAAGGCATTCCTGCTTAGGAAAGTGGGGTGAAAGCCAGGGCACAGAGTGACGGGGGGTGGGATGGAGAGGGCTGCACAGTGTCCTTGACACTCAGACCACTTGGCCTGGTTGCAAAGGAGGAGGAAGAAGAGGAGGAGACCCTGCTGGCTCCTTAAACCTCGGGACAGATGTGATGGGGTCCCCGCTCCCTCCTCTCAGAGAGAGGGTACTGCCAGCGAGGGACCAAGCCTCAGGCAGGCTATATCTCTGAGACGTCACAGAGTCCAAGAGGGACCCAGGGCTCTGGGTAGTTCATTAGGGCCCCAAAGCTGCAGGGGCTTGGAGGTGTGTCTGGGTGCCTTGGGTAACTCCAAGGTAATTCCTACAGCTCACACCCATCAGAGAAACTAGAAGCCCCGTGGCCACTCAGTGCGTAAAATCAGCACCCTGGCTGGACTCCCTTTGGAAGGCTTTCTTTGTTACACCTGTGTAAGTTCCTCTGAGGGAGCGCCTGGACATTTTTGTCGGGTGCAGGATGTCCGCATTTAATCAGTTTGTGGAAGCAGAGTTGCAGCTGGGGCGCCGCTCTGCATGCAAAGGCGGGAGCATCACGCCCTTGGGGTGTACATGAAGATGCACCCGTGGGTGCGCACAGCACGTTGCCGAAGCTGGGGAAGCCCTGCGATTTCCTCTGGTGGTGGTGGCGGTGGTGGTGGGGATATATTAGGGTGCCTCCCTCCCTCAGCGACCTGCCTGCCTGCCTGCCTGCCTTCCAGCTGCAGCACCTGGCAGACCTCGCGGACTGTGGCCCCCCTCCGCCCTCCCGCCCCCCAACTTCATCGCCTGCCTTTTGTGCCCCGACTGCAGGAGGGCAGCTTTCAGAGGTGTGTGTTGAGGAGGGAGAAAGCTGACCTCCCAAAAGTTGAGAGAGTGTGAATGAAGTTTGGGGGGTGAGGAGGAGGAGGAGGAGGAGCAGGAGGAGGAGGAAAGTCTTTTGACTGTGGAGCCATGGGGGGCTGGGAAGGGCCCCCCGTATTCTATTGAGATCGAAAGGAGGCGGGAGGGGAAGAATTAGCGGGGGAGGGGGCGGCCTTTGAACATTCGCGCTAAGCGGGGGGGGGGATTAAGGAAGCGTTTTAGGTCAGTTGCCAGCGCCGAAGTTGCCATGGGGACCCGGCTAACCTTTTCTCCCGCGAAGGCCGCCCCCCAAGCCCCCGCCCCCTGGAAGCCGCAGGCAGCCTGCGCGTCTGGTCCGGGCGCTCGGCCAAGCCGCCCCCTCGGGCCACTGAGAGGCAACAAAGGCCCTTCTCTGGGGGAGGGAATCGTAAAAGGTAAAGCCCCCCAGATCCGGTCCCTGCCCCGCAGAGAAGGCCTTTGTGCCTCCGCCCCAGCTGCTCGGCTCCCTCCCGCATGCCGCCTCGCCCCCGCTTCACGCTCCCCTCCAGTTGCCCGTCTGAACCCCGCAGCCCCTCGCCTTGGGCCGTAGAGTCAGGAGCCGCTCTTCCTGCTGGGTCCCGCGCGGTCGGGGCGGCCCGCCGTCCCCGTTTTCCTTTTGCTTGGCGCCTTCGCTGTCATCTTCCGGGCAGACTTGCCAGTCAGCCTCCGCCTTTTGCAGACGCGGGTGTGGGGGTCTTGCCAAAGGCCGGGGGGTTGCGTTTGTGGCAAAGGCGGGGGTGGGTGGAGCACTCTCCCAGCCAGGCCGTGAATTTGGGCCCACGAGGCCCAGAGAGCTTGCTCCTCCTCCAGTCCGCCGCTCCTGCTGGAGGGGGAGGCGGCGAAGCCCTTTGGACCAGAGCCCTTACCTGCCGGTCTGCGGGACGCGGCCTGCTTGCGATTCTGGTGGGAAGCCGTGGGGGCGTCTAGGATTTCCGCGGCATTTTTCCTCCACTAATTCTTGTAGGCTGGTGTCATCCCCCGAGAGAGCCGAGCGCCAGGTTCTTGCTGAAACTTGGCTCTCAGATCGTGCTTCCAGGGTCTCTCGGAGGTTCCTAGCCAGAAAAGCAGGGGAGGGACTCCGAGTCAAGAGCAAGCCGGATTGAGGAGGCTCCAAACTCCTCTGCTGGGGTCAGTTTTGAGGGTGGACAGAGCGTGGAGGGGGGGCATCCTCCTGGGCTGCTAAAATATTTCAGGCGCTGCTTGAGGCTGGTCCAAGCAACCCTGCAGCTGCCATAATGTCTCCTTCCTGCCTAAATCTGGGAAATGAAAGCTCGCCGACTCTCCACCCCGAGAAAGAGCAGCCCCTTTGCGAGACGTAGGGGCCAGTTCAGCCCAAGTTCCCATGCTCGGGCTGCTCCAGGCGTCTGGCCCTCCAAGTTGGCCCTCGGACCAGGAATCTTTCCAAGTAAGCAAGCTCTTTTCCCCCCTTTCCTTTTTGAATGACATTAATTCCTTCAGTCCGTGCTTGGAAAAGGAGACTTCTTTCCAGGCGGAGCTTCCCCACTCAAGACTTTTTGACTTGCATTTTGAATGGTCGCATCCAAAAGACTTTTCTTTTTCCCTCCCGGAGTCCACTCGGTGGGCATGTTGGATGCCTTGGTCTACATCCTGTCAGGCGCAGCTGTCCCAGGTGGCAGAGTGGATGCAAAGGCGGAGAGGGGAGGCAGGTCTCGGAGCGCTGCTAGAGGCAGTCTTAGGTCAGCGCGACGGGCACCCTGGGGAGCAGCTGGACCGTCCTCCCTGGACGCTCTCTTATCCAGAAGAGGGCTGCCCCCGCCCCACAAAACGCCAAAAGGGAGGGAGGGAGGGAGGGAGGGAGGGAAGGGGCCACTCTCACTCCAAAGAAACCAAGGAAGCTGCTTCCTTAAGGTGTGCCTGAGCCCTTGCGCATTTGCCTGGTTCTGCACACCTGTGCAAACTCATGCAGCCCTCCTGGGAAGAGAACCAGTGCGAGCAGAGAAGAAGGGAACAGTGTTGCGAAAATGATTCACAGTTGCTCCCAAAAGAAAAATTCCAAATAATCTGGTACTGTTTCATGAACAATTCTTCTGGGTCCCCTCCTCCAGGAAAGAAAAGAGGGCAGGAAAATGTAGAGTTAGGCAAGAACTGAGGCTGGTGGGGTTCAGCTGCAGGAGACCCTCTCTCCAAGAGGCCACTGCCTCACCCCTCCAAGCGCCCTGGGCAGGCATGGTGCGTCCCGTCCAGTAGCTCCCCTGGGCCCCGGAGCACTCTAGCCTGGCAGAGGGAGGACAGAGGGAGGGGGAAAGGCTGAATTCCCAGCAGCTCAGTTGGCACAGGAGGGGGGGTAGGGGTGGATGGCAGCTGAGGAAAAATTGCTGTGGAGGAGGGCCTGTTAGTTTAGGAAGGGATCTGGGGACATCTGCGAAGCCCGTGAAGCTCGTTAGCCCAGACCTTCATTTCCCCTTGACCCCCTCAGCCCGGGCAGTGCACTTCCAGAGGGAGAGGGTCCACTGCTGTGGGAGACAGGGACACCTTTGTTCTGCCCGGCGGGTTGCTTTTGTGGATGGAGTGTCACCTTTCTTCCCAAATGCTCCCTCATGGCTTCCAAGGGAAGCAACAGCCAGTGGCAAGCATGGCTGTTTGTGATGAAAATGGAAGGGGGGGCAGAGGAGGTCAGGTCCCCAACTCTGGCAGCTCCACTGGGCCTGGGGTCCAAGGATGGTGCCCCAGGGGGCTGTCTCCCCCATCTGGTCTGGCACTCAGATTTAGCACTGCCAGTTCTGGTTTATCCCAGGTCCTGAGGCTTCTGGGCCAAAACCTGAGACAGAGGGACAACGGCTTCTGTGGATGGCCGTGGAGCATGGGGCATTAAGTACTAGCAGCATTTGCTCAGTGGTAGTGTGTTTATTATTCAGACATACACACACACACACAGAGCCAGCCCATGAGGGAGGCTGTAAAGTTCCATCAAAGAGAAACTTCACCTGTTGGGCTGCAGCTGCCACGTTGGCTCCTCACGGCTGGCATGAGCTGTGGAGCGACACTTTCTTTTGTTGGGGCCTCCCTTCCTCTTACTCCCCCCCCCACAGGAACTTTGCAGCTCCGTTTCCTTGTCCTTGAGATCATTTCCCACATTCCCAGCTAGCTGTGAGGTTTTGGCAGGAGAAAGGCTTCCACCAGACCTGAACGCAAAGCCGGCCTGGGAGCACCAGAGTTCGTTCTCCTCTCATCCAGACAGTGCCAGAGGGAGCGGAGTCAAAGAGGGCCTGTGGCCAAAGGGGGCAACTGAAGGACACGGCCTTCCCAAAACAAGGCTGCCCTTCCCATCCATCTGTTGGGAGTGCTTTGATGGGTGTTCCTGCATTGCAGGGGGTTGGACTGGATGGCCCCTTGGGTCTCTTCTGACTCTATGATTCTATGATTCCTCAGCCCCCTCTCCCCGTATTGTTGCCTGTGTGGGCTGCTCAGTTGTGTTACCCAGTATCTGGATGGTGGAGGGGTTTGGACAAAAGATACAAAGGGCTGCTCTTGACAAGGGGAAACACACAGGCTGAAGAGAAAGCAGAGTTTATGCAGAGTTGGAAAGGACCACATGGTGCCTCCTCAAATCCTTCCCCAAATAAGTCCACCCACCTCTTTTTCTCTCCCGAAACCCCATTTTGAGGTCTCGGCATCAGGGTTTACCTCACCACTGAGCGAGATCAGCCACACTTGCTCACATTTATGCCATGTTGTCCCTTTCAACCCTTCCCTCTTAAGGCTCCATGGAGGCAGGGAGTTGTGTTTTGTATGCACAGTCATTTGTGTGTCTCAGTGTGTGTGTATGTGCATTGGCAAAGCATAGCTGACACTGATGCAGCTAAATCCATGTACCAAGCATCCTGAATACACGCCGCCAGCCCCCTGCGTCTCTTCTCCTCTTCCAAGGCTGAGCTGGCCACCCAGCGCAGTGGGGGACTGGGCAGCTGTGGCGGGGCCCTCTGTTGCTGGAGCATGGTGGCTCTCAGACGTATGGCTCCCAGCTGCCCTGGCTGGGTGTCACACACAGGCCTGGGAATCTGTGCATGAGATGGCGCCAGGTGGGGCTGAGCCAAGCCCTCAGGCAGCACAAAGAGCTGGTTTATTTACTTCCTTGCTGTGTTTAACAAGTCAGGCGCTGTGTGGTGTCTTGCTTGCAAAGGATCTTGGCTGTACAGGCCCCAAGGCTCCCTTGCACTGTTGTCCTTCCTCGGCCCCCATAGGCCAGCTTTTTCCCACCAGGGGAGAGACATATGCTCCCCTACTGCCTGAGCAGAGGGTCTTGGCGTCTCCCCTTCCAAAGGGCTGGAGGTGGCAGAAAAGATCAGATGCATATGCGCGAGCACACAGAGACACACACGTGGGTGCCACTGCTGCCCACCATGGTCATGGAGGACCTCTTCTCAGGACTTGTGTCCAGCCACCTTACAGTCAAGAGGTCTCAAAGTGCTTGTCCAGCCATGCAAAGTGGGAGGAAGGTTGTGCATGTGCATCTGCCCTGGCCGCCCGCATCAGCCCACAGCAGAGGAAGGGCTGGAGGGAGTTATGGGTTCCGGCTGACAAAGGGAAGCCAGATCGGGAAAGAGTGAGTGCTGTGTGTGCCAGGTGGGCTTACATCCTGTTCCCCTCCTGCAGAATGGCAGAGAGGGGCTGGGCTGTGAATGTGTGTGGGGGTACAATGGGTTCCCCCAGATGCTGCCTTGCTGCTCGGTACCCAGCTGGCGACCCGGAGGCCGGGCTTGCCTGTTGTCAGGTTGGGACAGTGAGCACACGTGGGTGGGTCTTCTCTGATCAGCATTTGGGGCTCAGCCACCCCGGCTTGGACAACCTCTTGCAGAAGGCTGGGTGCCCCCTGCCAGCATGTCCAATGGTCAGGAATTGAGGGGGCTGCCACCCCAACACCCCCTCCATGTCCTCCTTTTGGGTGACGGGCAGGCGGCCACCATAATCCTTTCCGTGACCAGAACGAGGCTCCCTTGCCCTGGGGGCAGCAGTGGCAGCAGCTTCTGTCCTTCTTCTTATCCCTCCTTTTCCTTCGCATGAGAGGAAAAAGAGAGGGAGAGAAGCTACTAATTAAAACAATACAATGCAGATGCAAAGCCAAGTTGTCCAAATGCCCGTAATCTGCTGCCCACAAATTTATGCAGGGGAAAAAGGAGCCCCGGAGCCCCAGGGGCTGTGCCATGTGGGGCCAGCAGAGAGAAAAAGAGAGAGGGAGAGAGAAACTGAGAGAGAGAGAGCCTGCCTGCCTCCCTAGGTCAACTGAGGAGAAAGCGCTGATGCCGGAACGGATGACACGGAAAGACAGAAAACGAATGCAGAGCCGGGGGAAAGGATGGGGGGCCTCCAGTGGAGGGGAGAGAAGGCTGGCCCCCAAGGAAAAGGGGGAGGGGGAGCTGCTTCTGGCTTCCTGGGCGCCTGTGGTCTCCTCCTGCCACCCACCACATACACTCACAATCGCTCTTCTATGGCTTTACTCTCCCCATTGTTTTATTTAGTTTTTATTACACAGGGAATACAGAAAGCCTTCCCAGCCACAAATACTAGATCCAGGGGCTGGCCAGAAGGTGTTCCATTGGGCCCATTTTGTACCTTGTGGGTCCCATCCGCTTAGGGAAATGCAGTCTGATTCTGCGATGGAGGCCCTCTTTCAAAATGGGGACTGGATCCTGCCCCTCGTCTCTGAGAGGAAACAGTGTGAACCAGAAGCCAGGCAGAAACTGAGGCCCAGAAGCAGACTGGCAACCAAGTTGGAAGGAAAATTATGCCCTTGTTTTGGTCAGAAAGACATTCCCACCCTGCATCCTCCCCTTTCCCTATGTGATACTTAGGCCAAACTGGAAACGATGGTTACTCCCCCACACACCTTTAGATATGGCAAAAAAAGGAGTTAGCCAGTCACTAATTTTTTAAGTAGTTACGGCCAATCTCTGCCCTTGAGCCAATCAGGCCTGGCTCGTAATATGCTCTGAATGGTGGAGTAAATGGACTTGCCCATATGAGATTGCTTTGCATGTGGCAGTGCATTAAAGCAGACAGGGTGGCACCTGAAGGCATGTTCCCTCCATGCGCAGCCTTTGCGCATTGGCGGACATGCAAACTGAGCACCGATCCACATTCCCTGTGCTATATATTCAGGGTCAGGGTTGCATAATGTGACTCTGCTGGTAGATATTTATGCTATGCTGAAGCAATGCTAAGGGCTCAGCCTCTTTGTGTGTAGCTTCTCTCTCTCTCTCTCCCTCCCTCTCTCAATCTCTCTCACACATACCCAAGCTCCCACATCAGTGTCAGAAGCTTTTCCCCAAGATCTAGCCACACGTGGGATGCAAGTGGCCCTAATGTGTGTTCAGTCTCCTCCTCTACATACTTCCCTGGTGCCCACTGTGCTCCCCACTGAATTTAGAGGTGCCCTGGCACTCCCAGTCACCATTTGGAGTTCTTGCAACCATCACTGTTTTCCGAGCAAGGCGTCTGGGACTCTCCTTCAAAACTCAGCATTTGGCCCCTGTCAGAATGCCGGCAGCCCTTGCAAGGGAAACCTTGTGGGTGGGTGAGCCCACTGCCATCCTTTGTGATTTGGAGAGCATGGAGATCCTCCTTTCCCCTATTGTCTCCCACCCCAGAAGCTGTCTGGCTCAGAACTGGTTCCTAGCTGGACCGAAAAGAAGGACTGGGCAAGAGAGGTAGGAGAGGTTTCCATTCTTCTTGGGAGGAAGCTGACCTTTGCATGGCAGAGGAAGCCAGAGGAGGGCTGCCCAGGCAGCCGTAGCAGCGGAGGAAAAAGTGAAGAGAATGGACAGGCCCTGGCAGCCCATGGAGCCATTCTCTGGGCAGACTTCAGGGAGAAAGAACGGGGTCTCATCTTCCATCAGGGCTCTGTGTGTGTGTAGGGCATGTGCCATGGGCTGAGGGATTATTGCAGCAAGTGAGATGATATAGGAGGGGTGCTGGTGGTGTGCCAGCTGCGTACCCATGCCCGCCACCTCCAGAGCCATCATCTGAGTACCATCTGCTCTGGCACAAGGTGGTGTGTGTGTGTGTGCGTGTGTGCGTCCAGTGATGAGCAGCTATGGAGGTGAGGCGGTAGCAGATCCACCATCAGCCCTTTCATCTCTTTGCCTGGAAGGCAGCGCTAAAAATACCTGCCTGACCTTTTTTGTCTAGCCATCATTTTCAGAAACCAGATAAGAGGTGAGCAGCTGCGGGTGGAGAAGATCAACACACGGGGACTCTTTCTCTTCCCCTCTCTCTGTTCAAAAGCGGGGGGGGGGTGCCTCCCTTGTACAGGGAGTGGGAGGTGGCCACAGTGGGGGAGGAGGTGGCTGTGGACACTGGACATGGAACCCGCCACCAGACCCTTTCTGGAGTTCTTGGACTTCCCTTGATAGTGGTGTGGATGACCGAATCAAAAAAAGAAGTCACCCCACTTTTCTCAAGCTCAAGACAGTGTATGTAAAGCAAAATTCAGCAATGAAACCCAACAGAAACCAGAAGCAATAAAGCAGAACAGCAACAGCAGCAAACTCAGCAGTGAAACACCTTTGGGCAGGCACACACCCGGCTGGCCGGCCGGCCGGCCGGCCTGCCTCTCTGCCAGAGGGAAAGGCTGGGAGACCAGTGCCACCTGCCCTGTCGGTCTAACACCTCTGAGCAGCGGCAACAGCAGCAAAGGCCCTAATCCTGCCACACATGGGCCACGCTTGCTCACCTTGATCCAATTGCTGTCCCGTGTTGTGCATGGGTGGAGCAGAGCTCTCCTGACCAGAGTTTTAAGCCAGCCCATTCTGCTTGCCTAGGGCCACTGGATAGATGCCTCCTGGCACCCTCACACATGTGAGAGGTAAAGCTACGGCGCAGAGTTTTTACAGCAGTGTAATGCCCCAATGGGATCCTGCCCACGGTCTCCTCCCTGCCCCTCTCATGAGAGGCAGTTCTTGAAAAGTAATTATCTCAAACCAGAGCATTATGCTTGGCATCTTTGTCACCTGGAACGGATAGACAGGAGCTGCTTGAGACAAGCGTCCAGGAAAGGGCTTTCCAGAACTCTTCCCCACCCTGTCCCCGCCCCCCGCGTCAGTCTGAGCCTGGATGAATCCGTACCACAGACATCCCACAAACTAGAGTCCCTGTGCCACAGAGGGGGTGTGAGGAGGGGTTGGCCAAGGCAGAGGACCGGATGGGAACACAGAAGCTGCCTTCTGCAAGCCAAGCTGAGGAGGGAGAACAAACAAAAGTGGCTCTTCAGCTCCTGTGGGAAACCACTCAAATGTTCCACCAAAAGGCCACACAGCCCATCCTGGGCCCTGGGGCAGCTGGCCAGTGCTGTTGCCAGTCTCACGGAGCTTCTCAGGAGCAGTCCCCAGCCAGAGGGGGGCATGAAGGCTGGGGCCTTATCTGCCATGATGGCAGGTGCCAACTCCTCCCCTCCGGCTACACTGGCAATGCCCTGATACTCGCTCACTCTTTTCCCAGTGCCACCTGTGCTCTCTTCTTCCAGCAGTGCCGTCCTCTGCCTTCTGCACAGGCTGAGCTCTTTGCAAAGGAATAAAGCAGACTCTCGTCTGACTGCAGAAACTGTGGTTTTCAAAAGCTAGTGGCAGAAGCTTCCCGTCTCCTCGGACACTCTCATTCCTGGATGCTGGCAATGGTGGAGCACTGCTAGATTAGAGGGAGACACCGCTGAGTTACAATTCCTGAGGGCCTTCCAGTCTGTCACACAGAGCTGTGTGTGTGTGTGTGTTGAATCAGGATAGCAGTTCCTTATTGTACCACGGGTATTAATTGTCATCCCTAGTGCTAGAATCTCTGTAGTTTCAGCAACCGTGGCATTGTGAGTTCCCACCAGAATGTTCTCCTTTTCATTTCCCTTTAAACTCACTGTCTGCCCCAATCTTACCCCCACCCCAAAATAATTCAGGGTAACATTTCTTGCATTGGATGAAGCAGGCTCTTCTTTGTGAAAGTTCATGCTGTAAAAACCCCTGTCCATCCTTAAGATACCACAGGGCTCTTTCACC
Source organism: Iguana delicatissima (assembly GCA_948472985.1). NCBI lineage: Eukaryota > Metazoa > Chordata > Lepidosauria > Squamata > Iguanidae > Iguana > Iguana delicatissima. The sequence goes on from CAOKZL010002029.1 coordinate 226,318, forward strand.
ACAGTTGTTGCAACAGACTCCACATAGCGACCCCTGTGGAAACATGTTTATGATAGAGTTACTTGCTTGATAGATGAAGGGAATGCTGTGGACATAGTATATCTTGATTTCAGTAAGGCCTTTGACAAAGTTCCCCATGACATTCTTGCAAAGAAGCTAGTAAGATGTGGGCTGGACAGGGCTACTGTCAGGTGGATTTGTAACTGGTTGACTGACGGTACCCAAAGGGTGGTCACCAATGGCAGATTCTCATCCTGGAGAGAAGTGACTAGTGGGGTGCCACAGGGTTCTGTCCTGGGCCCGGTGCTGTTCAATATCTTCATTAATGACTTGGATGAAGGAATAGAGAGCACGCTGATCAAATTTGCAGATGACACCAAATTGGGAGGGGTTGCTAATACGCCTGATGACAGGGTCAAAATTCAAAAGGACCTGGACAGATTGGAGAGCTGGGCCAAGGCTAACAAAATGAACTTCAACAGAGAGAAATGTAAGGTCCTACACTTAGGCAGAAAAAATGGTACGCAGAAATATAGGATGGGGGACACGTGGCTGGCTAACAGTACGTGTGAAAGGGATCTAGGAGTCTTCATAGACAACAAGCTGAACATGAGTCAGCAGTGTGATGCAGCAGCCAAGAAGGCCAATGCAATTCTTGGTTGCATCAATAGGAGTATGGTGTCTAGATCGAGGGAGGTATTGGTACCACTCTATTCTGCATTGGTTAGACCTCATCTTGAATACTGTGTCCAGTTCTGGGCACCCCAATTCAAGAAGGATGTGGATAAGCTGGAGCAGGTCCAGAGGAGGGCAACCAAAATGGTGAGGGGCCTGGAAGCCATGCCCTATGAGGACAGACTTAGAGAGCTGGGTATGTTTAGTCTGCAGAAGAGAAGGTTGAGAGGGGACATGATAGCCATGTTTAAATATTTGAAGGGATGTCATGTTGAGGAGGGAGTGGGCTTGTTTTCTCCTGCTCTTGAGACCAGGACAAGGAGCAATGGATGCAAGCTGCAGGAGGGGAGATTCCGCCTGAACCTCAGGAGGAATTTCCTGACAGTCAGGGCTGTCCGGCAGTGGAATGTGCTGCCACAGAGTGTGGTGAAGTCTCCTTCTTTGGAGGTTTTTAAGAGGAGGCTGGATGGCCACTTGTCGGAAGTGCTTTGAGGGTTCTCCTGCATGGCAGGGGGTTGGACTGGATGGCCCTTGTGGTCTCTTCCAACTCTACATTTCTATGATTCTATGATTCTATGTGTGCAAATACTCCTGGGACTGCTGAGCTGATTCAGGTCACAAAATGCCTTCAGCCTGCCTTTCCTTGGCCAGGAACTGGGATTTCTGAAGGGAATGTAGAAACACCACCCTGCACACTGAACCCCAAGCTGGGAAAGGCCAAAAACCCAGCCAAATGCACACTTTATTATAGCTCACACAAATACAAACAACTGGTAAAATCACAGAGCTTTGAATTCTGATGACTCTCACATTTAAGGTTTGGAAAGACAATCTGAGTGGCTGTTTTCAAAACTAAAACTTGCATCTTGAGGAAATTTCAGTCACTAATGTTAAATATTAACTTACCAACTTGCACTAACATTCCCTGCTCTCTAAAAAAAAAGCCACAGAAATCCAACAGCATCAATAATGCTGAATGTTTAAGAGGAAGGCAAAATCATAAAAACTAGGTTAATTTGAATTTGGATGTTCAAAGGGGAAGCAGCCCTGTTTGCTCTTCCAGCAAAACAAGAAAGGAGTCTTGTGGCACTTTATGGCTAACAGATTTACTTTAACACTGAGCTTGTGGGGAAAACCCCTCAAGACTTATTTTGTGTCCCTTGCCACATGGCTCTCCTGTTTTGTCCAACTTGCTTCAGGAGTCTGCTGGAGAAAATTTGTCCCCAAGGCCATCTCCATGATCTCCTGTTGTCAGAGGGACAGGCTGAGCAATGGATCAAACCTCACCACCTCTGATTTCCAAAACTGGGCCAGTATGTTTCTTGGGTTAAGAGCCAAGCAACCAACCAGCCCATCTCCCATTTTGGGGACTGGGGGCCTCTCCTGGAGCAGTGGCTGTGGGCTCAGGAGGGAAGGTGAGGATCAGGCCAAAAAGAGACGAGGAAAGACTCCCCCAGGCCTGTCTCAGCGGAGGGAGCTTCCCTGCCCAACCTGCTCCCGGCCTGCTGCATACCACCCCCCCACCTCACCCCATCGCTCAGCCCCTCTCGCTGAGCCAAGACATTCATTCTTCAGTACCCGCCTATTCCACGGTGATGAAATGGCCACTCAGCCGGTGTCAAGCAGAAGACAATGACCTTGTGTCTCCTCCGTGGGCCTCCAGAAATGGCAGCTGAAAGATGGGGCCAAGGTCAGCCGCTCCTGCCGGCAGCAGCCTGATCGGTGGCAGGGGGAGGGCACTGGAGCAGCAACAGGTTTACCTGTCAGCACTTGCACTCGGCCCCTTGGCTGCTGGAGGAGGAGACAGGGATGGGAGGAAGAATTCAGGGGAACAGAGAGTGAGAGGAAAGAGCTGAAGGGCATCCGGGGGACTCAGCTGCTGGGCAGCTTTCTCTCCTTGACACCCACCGGTCCCCTCCCCTCCCCTCACTTGGGGGCCCCAAGGGAATCCCTGTGCATCCCCCATGTTTTGCTATCCTCTCAGCCAGCTGCCATGCTTTAACCCTTGGGGGTCGCAGCCGCTTGGAGGCCTGGGCCTGGCAGGAGGCAGGCGTCTTCCAACTTCTCTGCTTGGAGAGAGTCAAAACATATGCAGACCTTTTTCTGAGCCTGGTTTCTTTTGGATGCTCTGGCTCAGTGGCTGATGTTTACTTGATATTATCTGGACTGAGACTGGGAAAAACAGGATGAAAAGAACACCTTATTCTTAAAGAAAAAAAACTGTAGTAGAATACAGTCCTGCATGGAGGCCATGCTTAATACTCCTTCATGGGCAGAACACTATCTGCTGTGCAAAATAGCTCTCTGAGGTTCCTTCTTCTGGCCCTTGGAGTCATGCCATAAAGCAGCTGGTCAGCCTGGTGTATGACTCATCCAAATTCTGTGCTGGGGGCCCCTTCATGAGGGGTGATCATTTCATGGCTGTGGGGCTGGGGCCTGGTGGTGGAGGGACAGGTTTGGCTGCATGGAAGAATGTGACCTGAGGGAACCCAGAGACTTATCACACCAGCTTGTCTCCAGGACGGCCCATTCACACACACAAGCACATTGTTCCACCTGTTCCCATAAGCCAGCCTCCTTCTGATACACGTAAGCAAGGTCCCTTACCCATTCAGCTCCACTTTCTTGTGTAACAGAGGTATTCCCTTTACAGCTGCATAAGTCAGGGTCTTCCAGCACAAGCCATTTCACAGGAGCCTCAGTTCTGTGGTTAGTCCCAACCAAAGTAGAGCCATTCAACCCGTGGGATTTACCTGTACGTTGACTCACCATGCAACAATGCCTCTGTAACTATGTGAGTATAGATTTGCTCTGTCTAAGTAAGTATGATGTAGGATCCCTGGCTTCATGGTACAGTTATCTGGAGACCAATCTGCATTTGTGACTCCACATACACACACACACACATTGCATGTTGATCTCTGCTGGGACTTTTGCACGCAGCTCTGAGTCCTTTTTGTGAGCAGAGCGGCTGTTTCCATAACATGACCTCATTCCTGGGCTGCTGTTTGGCCCAGTGGGGCAGTGATGGGGGCGGGGGCCATGGAAAGAACCCACATCCCCCTTCGAAGAGAGCGCTGGGCTTCCCTCACTGGACTTGTCAGAAAACATCCGTCAAGCAGAAGCCCAGACGGACGTTCCCACATGATGAGGGCCCGGGAACCCAGAAATGCTGTTTTCAATAAAAGCTCGCTTCAAAGAGTTACCACAACTCCAGAGATAAAATAAGAACCCAGCTGCCTGTAACCATTTTAAATCCATCAGTGGAGATTAAATTCTAAAGGGATTTTAGCTTTCAATATACACAGCCGAGTCTTAAGTACTTCTTCATTTTTTGCATGGTGGGGAGAGCATTGGTAGGAGGAGGGAGAGGCATAGAAAAGGACCCAAATCCATCAACCTCCCCCTCAGTCTCTTTCTTTCTCTCTCTCTCAATCTCTCTCCATTCTTCCAGGCTTCTCTGTACCAAAAGCAGCCAAAGGTTTTGTGATTTGGATAAGGGTGTGTACGTGGGAGGTGAGGGTGGAAGAGTCTGTTGAGATTGGAGGAAGGGGAAAACCTCCCACCCAGTAGGCAGGACTGGAGCAAGAGACAGAAGCCTTTGACCCAACTCCTCTGTAGATCCTGAGAAGTGGGTTGCATGGGCTGGATCCGGACACCTTTGCCTGTCTTTCTGTCTCTGATGCAGCCAAGGGCGGGACTGGGTGGAGGCCGGGAAAAGGTGCTTTTGGGGTCTACAACAGCCAGAATCTCCCAGCAGTGATATTGTGGGGTCTCCTACACCCATGCTGCAGGATCCTGGGACTGTAGTCCAGAAAAACAACTTTTCAAAGCTGTGGCCAAGAGACCAATGTTCTGGGATTCCCACCCATGTCCTTCCAGAGCTACATGGGATTTTTCAGTGGTAAGGAAAGGGTCCACATCAGCAGCATCTCAACTGAGCCCCGAGGCATAGGAGTGGTCTCTTGTAGTGGTTGGAGGGAGGCCAGGTGAGTGCACCCTAAAAGCCTGCAGCAACCTTTCCAAACTGGTCTACCGAACAGCCTGCAGCACACTGTGAATTGCATGTGTATAGATGTGTGCACATTTAGGTGTGCACATGAGTACACACACACACTTTTTCAAGGCATCTCTCTCACCCTGAGATTCCTCCCCCACCCCAAGGACCAGAGAAGAGGGATCAGGCCCCAAAGTCAGCCCTAGATCTGGGCACCTGAGTCAGGCAGAGGATTCCACCCCCCAGGAGGGGATCAGGTAGAGGTGACCACAAAATGGCTCCAGCAGGCAGGACTTTAAGAGCATCACCAGCACCCAGCATCAAGACTGGGAGCCCCCAGGCAGCTGGTCTGGGAGAAGAGAGACATGATGTGACGGGGGGAGAGGAGAGGCTAGCAGCAAAGGAGGAACACACGCTGGTGGCAGTTTCTGCAACCACAGCCTTCCCAGCTGTGACAATGCAACACGGGACTTAGACTGGCAGGTGGGCGTTGCATGGAGGCAGGGGAGGGAGGCACCATGTTCCCTGCCCTTCTCCCCACTCCCCCCCCTGGGATGAGGCAGGGGTGAAGGGAGAGGCCCCAAACTTCTGCCACCTAGTGCTTGTGGAGGAATCCTGCCTGGGGTGGAGTCGTGTCCCCTAAACCTCGCCACCTTACCCTGATCTGCAGTACCAGGGAAACTGGCCCACCTGCCTGCCAGGCAATCTGGCTGCTCCTGAGACTTGCTGGGAAATTTCCCCAGCTGTTGGGAGGCTCCTGTCTGCTGGCACCAGACCCCACCTGGCGGGTGAGCCTGTGCCGTGGGCGGAATTCCTTCCCAGTGCTTTGTCTCCGCCAGGGTGTGGCATGGGTTGGAAAGTGTGGCATTGGGAGTGAGACCTCCGCCGCCTCCTTTGTGTCTCCATTGTGTCAGACTGAGCTTGTTGCGTGATTCAGAGTCTCTTCCTCTTCCTTGCCTCTGGCTGCACACTCATGGAGTGGGTGGGGAGAAGTGGTGAGGGTGGGGGTCATAGCTTCCTCTGGAAAGTGCCAGTCACCTGCTGGAAAGATCCCAGACCTTCTGCCCCAGCAGGGGAGGTGCCTGCTGAAGCCTCATTCCCACTGCTCCAGGGCTGTGTACCACCAGGTCTCTCCCCACCCCCTACCCCAGTCCAGCGAGGCCCTTTCACAGCAAGCGGGCCAGGCCCACTCGGGCAATGGGGGCCCTGGCACAGGGAAAGGGCTTGGTGCACTCAGCTGTTAGGCAGCGATGTAGCGGTTACATGAACAGAGGGCAGCTCCCTCCCAGTGCCACGCCACTGGCAGTTCTGGGGAGGGGAGGTGTGATGGCTTCCCCTTCTCCCGCTCCTTCCCTGCCACTGGGCAGCTGGAGGCCCTCAGGGGCAGCTCTGAGCCCCCCTCCCAGCCACCCACTGGCCAAGGGGGTGCACCCAGAGCTGCCCAAGGAGAAGACACAATTGCTGCCCCTTGGCTAAGGAAGGAAGCTGCTTTCTCAGTCCTGGGTGTGCAAAGATTGATGGGTGGAGTGCCAGTGGCTGGGGAGGCCAAAGAGAGCATTTCTGGCTGCCCTTGCACACCCAGGAGCCAGGTATGCATTGCCAAAGAGGGGCAGCACACCACCTTCCACTGTGGCCCTCAGAACATGTCCATGGGCATAGTGGAGATTTCCCCAGGTTGAGCCACTGGAAGAGAGGGAGAGAAGAAAAGGGAAATGGCAGCACCTTTAAGACTAACTGGAGAAGAAGTGGGATGAAACCAATGAAAGCTCATGCCAAAATAAAAACCAGTTATCCTTAAAGGTGCTGCCATGTTCCTTCCCCTGCTTCTTCCTTTCTATGTTGCAAGAGCCTTCCTGTCTATGTTTCAAAGCTATGTCTTTGAAAACTACACCAGGACTCTGGCTCCAACTTGCCCTTTCACGCAGCTGGCAAAGCCCAGCCTTTGCCACCTGCAACCCCACTGAAACTAGCAGTTAGAAGAGATGAACCATCATGATGCAGGGAGCCTCTTTTGTCCGGAGTGGCACAGGGGTCGCCCAGGGAATCTGGTCACCATGGACATCAGTTGTTTGTGGCAGGGACAGACTCTGGGCTGTCTCCAGGATGGGGGAAGCCAATCCACTGCTTACCACCCCATGCAATGATTCAGCTGGCCTTGCACACTTCTAATTTTGTCATTCCAGTGCCCGCATTCCCAATATCTCTTGCCACTTGGCTCCTCTTCCCTCCCCACATGACTATGAGCAACAATGTTAAAAGTGGTGCCTTTTCCTTCCTGAACAACCGGCAGACCTTCTGAATGCATGTGTGTGCGTGTGCGTGCGCGCGCTTATGGGGGAAAGGAGTGAGCGGCTGGACAGATGGCTGGCCCTGCACCTCTCATGTGTTCAGAGAAGGTTTTGATCTGCAGGGTCCTCCTGCACCCTTTTCAGCACTTTTGGGAAGTGTTCTTGCAACAAATTTTCTGGCCTGCTGCATAGACCTGTGACCTGCTTGTGAAGCTGAACAGGCAGGAAAGAGAGCAGCCTTCTCTCGAAATAGCATGTGCCGGATATAAATAGCCTGCCTGGTTCTAATTGTGAGTAACAAATAGGAGAAGGAGGAGGAGGAGGAGGCAGAAGAGGGAGAGGATGAAGAGGAAGAAGAAAAGGAATAGAAGTAGCTGGGGGTGGGAGGAGGAGGAGGAAGTAGCAGCAGCAGCAGCTATCACCGTCTTCATCATCACCTAGGCTGCTGGCCCTGTCACCTCCTGAAGCATTTTGTTCATTTCCTTGATAAGTGTAGCCAAGTTTTCCATAGTTATGATTGCACTTGTTCATCTGCTCACACATGTTCTGAAGCATTCTTGAAAATCAAAATCAAAATTAAAAGAAAAAAAGAAAGAAAGAAAAGGTTTTGGTGCTAGGGGAGTGTTTTACCTGGGCGTCCCCAGCCATCGAGCCTTGGGCAGAGAGGGGTGGGGGTGGGATGTGAGTGGTCGGGAGGGGGGCTTTTATGAACGTGTTTGAGTTAATGAGGCTGAGAGAGGGTCCCGCCACATGTTGGGGACTCGGGTAGGGATGGGCGCTCGGGAGGAGCGAGACTGACCACCTGACGAGGCGGCTTTTATCTCTGTCGCTTCCCTTGGCAAAGCGCAGGAGTTCTGAATTATTAAGTTGAAGCCTCCAAAGTAAACACACCTGGAGAATTATTTGGATTCCATTTGAAATTTCCCTGCTCTAATAATTCCTATGCCATTAAGTGTCTTTGGGCTCACCCCTTCTGGTCCCAAGGACATGAGGGTAAATCCAGTTGGGGTCCCAGGGGGACTCTTCCCCTTCCCCCACTGCCCCCTTAATTGCTGGGGCCGGTTCTTCTCACCAAGGGCCACAGCCAAGGGGAGCTCCCCGGGGCCTCACCACTAAGGGTTTAATCACTTGGCTTGGTGATTAGCATGCAGAATGAGACCAACAGCTCCACCCGCCCTGTTCATTTCACTTAGGAAATCCATCTGATTCCTCCCAAGAGACTTGCCTGCCAAACTGAATTCCAAATAATTTAACTGCCGTGTCCTTTAGTGTTTCCAATGCAGGAGGATGAAGACTTGCCATGATTAACTTCTGAGCACACATGTTTAGGACCAAGCCATATTTTATACACCCGAAAGCTGTTGTGCTGGGGCTTACTTCTGAGTAGGCATGTCTGGGACTGAGCTGTCTCTTGTATGCTTGGTGGGGAAATGGCCACAGTGGTAACAGTCACACCTGTGCACGTGGATGGGGGCCCATGCATGCTGACGTGTGATGCCTGGCCTCTCAACATGCTCTTGAGGCTGAGAAGTTCATGCGCTTCTCCAGCAGTCTGGACTTCCTGATCTGGGCAGACAGCAGGCATCCCGTGCTGGTGTCTCTTCCCCTCCAGGCTCCCAGCTCTTTGCTTTGCTTCCTCCTCCTCCTCCTCCTTCTCCTTTTCCTCCTCCTCCTCCGGTGTGACTCCATCTTCTACACCTGGCGCAGCGTCCTCCTCAGGTGCTGGCTGGGCCAAACAGCTTCCCATACACACCTACTTCTCCTTTCCCTTCCAAAAAGAAAGGGGAAGCTCAGCTGGGGAATTCAGCCCGTGTGAATCACGCGGACCTTCTCTAGCCCAGCATTTCATCCTGGTCTTCAGCACCACCACTGTGATCATTTGCCCCTTCTGAAAACTGATGGTAACGCAGTACCTTTTCCCTTTCTTTCAACACCTGCCAATAAGTTATCATTTATGAACAGTGAGTCAACAGCATATCTTTAGCCAAGCATGGTGCTCTTTTTGAGAAGGAAACACTAATATGAATATGCATTTCGGGCAATGAATAGTTTGCTGCAGGAATGTGAAGGAATAGCGCTGGTGATTATGAAAGAGTTTTGAGAATGAGTTATCAAGGAAGTAATTTCACAGCAAGAATTGCAACATATAATTGAAGATAGATATTTCAAGAATCTGCTAGCTATGTTCACTGCTGGGAGCCGCCGACAGCTCTTCAAAAATACAGGATCCCCATTTCTGCACACGTTGGGCTTCCCCAAGAGCATCTCACCTGACTTTGCCCCTTTCATGCTGCTGATGCTGCTGATGCCCAGAGTGGACCAAGTGATGAACAAGCCCATGCAGGTTCTGCTTCCCCCCTGAGCTGTCCTTCCTTCCTGCTCCCCATTTTGGGCCTCTGTCTCTTCCAGGATCACACCAATGTCAGGCTAATGGTCACTGGGGTTCCAGGACATTGGTGAGGACGTGGCTGAATCCCAAAACCAGATTCTACAGAGAAGGACGTGGCACACCAGCAGCCAGAGCAGTGGCTGCCGTGCCTTGGTAATAAGTAGGCCAGGGCTGCCCTGGGGCTTTGCGAGGAGAAGTTATGGGGCTTGTTGACAACCCTGCAAAAGGAGATTGCAGCCCTATCTGGGAGGCAGCGCTGGTGCCTTGTTCTGCCTCAGAAACAAGGGTGCCTATGCAGCTACAGGCAGGGCTATTACATGTGCAATGATGTGGGAAGCCTTCTTTGCTGAATTGCATCTCTTCTATGGGAAGAAAGTGGTCCAGAGTGTCTGAGAAAACCAGTGCAGATATGCCAGTGCTCTTTATGAGAGCAGAACTTTGCATTCCCCATGCCAAGGTGGCTCTGTTGCCCTGGCGGAGGGGGGTGCCAGGGCTCCCCAAGAATCCACTCTCCCCTGGGTCTCGCGCGGGGACTCAGCTGGCCCGGGCTTGTGGCTGATCCCAGCACACCTGGAGAAAGAGCTCCTTTCCTTAGATCTCTGCTTCCTGGTGTACAGATCTGTCACACTGCTTTAGTCTTCTGCTGACACACTCCCCATCTACAGCAGAATAACAACTTGTTAGTGCGGTGTTCAAAAGAAGTCTTGTTGTTTATTATAAAAAGAAACTGATGACAACATCTCTGTGTTAAACCTGTGCATCTTCACATTAACATAAATGCTTGCCGGGTTTGTTTTCAGTTGGGAAAAAAACACAACTTTTTGCATTGTTGATTTTCTTCAGTGTCTGCAGGCTGGGATTTTTGTTCCAGAGCTCTGTCCTCTTGACTGTGTCCTCAAATGAGGCCAGTGCAAGGCAGGACTGCCTGCTATGGTCCCCGACTTGACCCCTTCCACCACAATGACCCTCCTCTGGTTCAGCACCATGATCCTGTCCCTCCAGGTTGCCAAGCCATTCCTGCAGGGAGCTGACTGCAAGGGAGAAGGACAAGGAGTCCCTCTCAGCCCACCAGGCCCAGGAAAGGTGACTGGACTGGACGGCAACAAAGCACACAGACCTCACTACCTCAATGGACTTGTTGCCTTTTTAATGTTGCTTCTTTGGAGAGCCCAGGGCTTCCTCAGTGCTGGTGGTCCAAGCAGCTGTATGGCTCCCTTTCTCCTCGTGAGCCTGTTTTGCCCTTGTAGCTCTTCCAGCGGACGCTGGCGGTGGAAGGGCCTCAGACCAGAACTATTCAGGATGTGCAGCAGATTGAGTTTCACCACCGAGGTTCCAGTTCCCTTGTAACTGCACTGTGAGCTTATGTGTGTGTTTGCCTGTGAAATCTGCACACTTTTTGCAGCCTCAAGTAGGGTGCCCCCTCCCTTTGATGTTGGTTTCCTTACTTGCTTGTCCTACGTCCGTCCCCTGCAGCAGGTGACTTTCTGCTGTCGCTTTTCGGCCTCCGCTTGGGGAGCTCCTCTCCACACCTTTACTCCTCCTAAAAGAAGCACCCCTCCACACAGTCCCAGGCAGGGTCTTATTGCCTGGTAATCATTCTGGAGCCCCTTGGGCCCCACCTCCAGCTCACGCTTTGCTGCCTGCTCCAGTCCTGCTTCCACATCTTGCTGCCTTCTCAGGCAACATGAATTAAAAATGCAGGTCTTGGGCATAAAAGTGAGATGTTGGTGTCTGTCCTGGTTGATGAAATTCCTTTATACATATGTACCTCTTTCATCCTGGGTTGCGGCAATGATGAATGTCTGCGAGTACCTGACAGCAGACGCAGAGGCCCCCAGGCACAAAGCCCTGCCTGGCTGCGCAGAAGCTCTCACGGGTGAGGCGAGGCGTTAATGGGTTCCCTTAGCAAACAAGGACACAGGCAGAGGCAGAGGGAGAGGCAGGCCCGTGGGTGGGCGTGCGGGCGTGCTGGGCCATCCTCAGCCCCACAGGCCTCTCGCTGGAACTCGTTCTGAGCCACATCTGCATACTTCCCAAACCAGCATTTACACACCAAATTACCATGTGCAGAGTGAGAGAGTATGAAAGCCATGGCATCATGCCCCGACACATTCCCCCCATTTCTGGATGCATGCTCCAGAGGGTACATGTGGTGGGCATAGGCCTCTGTTTATTTCCAAGGCCCCCTCCTCCTTTATTGGTTAACCTATGAATTGTATTACCTGGCAGATAAATGCACCGAAAGGGCCATAGGCGGGACTTCTGAATGGCACGGAGAGAGAAAAAGGGGAGACCCCAGGAAGGCAGGAGAATCTCCCAGCTGACAGGGCTCCTCCAACCCACCTGCTGTTCCTTTGCCTGGAGAAGGCTGATTGCCTGCTGACTACTTGATGCTGTTGTTGCGGTCATCATCATCATCATCATCATCATTTGTTGTCTAGTGCCTTAATACTTCTGTGTATTTTTCCACTCCTGTGAGGTGGTTCTAGCCTGGAAGTGAGGACTGCCAGGGCAGAGGAATGAGCTGATAAAGAATGAGCTGGTGTACTTGTCTTCCTTTTAAAACTTCTTATGAATTGATGTGTGACTCTCCCAGAAAAAATAAAAAATGAGACTGTTGTCCTGAATGGATGGGAATATCAGCTGCTGGGGTCATTGCTTATGATCCCCAAAACGCTGCCCTTTGCTTGGTCCAGCCATTGAGAACTGCGCTCACTGCCTTGAGGTACTGGAATTGCTGCAAAACAAGGCAACGGACATCTTCGTGTGGTGGGGAACAGAATGTCAGAAGTAAAATGGTGGTGTACTTATGCACGTGTGGATGGTACACCTGGGAATTTGGCAGGGGGTGCCCCATGGCGTGGAGGGCATGGAGTCAGTCCTGCCCAAAAGAAAACAAGGATGGTGGTGACCTGTGCCTGCCTGGGAGGGCTGCCTGTCTTTGTCATTCTGCCACAGAGCTCAGGTCTGGGAAGGAGGAGGTGGGGCTGAGCCCCAATACTGGTAAAGCCCCACCTGATGGAGGGGAGCAACAGAGAACAGCCAGCAAGCCTTCCTGTATTAAACAGTCCCCTGTTTTCATTATTCATCCAAGCCTCTAATTGCTCAGAGCATTTACAGGGAAATAAAGCTGAGGGGGCAGTGACCTCCAGAACCTTGGAGGGCTGTGTCAGTCTATCCGGAGGCTCTAATTACGGTTTTATGGGGCTGGCTATCAGGCGGCCACGGCACCATTTTTCATTCCAGCTTGAAAGAGAGGAGTATCCCCTCTTCTACTTCCCGCTCTTCCCCTGATACACTCAGCTGACAATGGTCACTTCTGGGCCCTTGGGCTCAAAGGGCAGACACCCTCCATCTCTCTGAGCCCTTTGCCGGGGGTGCCACAGCAGGGTCCCTGGAGGCTGCTGTTTACCAGCAGTGGAGCTGAAAGTTGGTTGGTTTGTTCTTCAAAAAGGGCAAAATGAAACCAGATTTGAAAGCAAGGTAATGAATGGTATTACTCCTCTGGTGTCAGAAGTAACATTTGCTAGTTCCTGTTCAGTTACCGCCCAGGTCCAGGCCTGCTTGGCTTTAGCAAGGCGGCTGCATCACGGACCCTCAACCCATACCCAGCTGGTCCCCTCCTATTACCACAGACACTTCCGTACTCCCCTACAGTCCCAGTTTGGTGCAGGGATGGTCGTCATTAATCCCGGCCATCCTGCCTTCTCAGGTTGTTTTTAAAGCGTTTCAGTTTCTTTCTCCTCTTCCCGCTTCCTCCCAACACATCCTCTGCTGACTTCAATTGTTGCAAACTGTTCAAAGTGCAGAGGGAGTTTGCAGTCCGCAGGAGAGGAGAGCAGGGCTGGAGGTGTCTTGTCCTTCCCGGCAAGCTCAGGCAGAAGCAAACGGCTGCGGCCTCCTCAAGCTTGTCTCCCCTTCCTCATTAACAACTTTGGCCACCTTGACCACACTCTGATCCTGCTTGCCCACATGTAAGTCCCAGTTTTCATCTCTGTGAAATGTTGGAAGGGATGCACCCCGAGACTCCAAGCAGATCCAGAATGCTTTCCAACCCACTTCCAGACCGTGTGTGGTTCCCGAGGCAGCTGGTGTGGCCGGGAGTCGCCAGGCCAGATGGGAGGAAGGGGAGCTCTTTACCCTTGTTCCTGCCGCCTTCTCCCCTTCCTGCTCCCCTTTTACAGGGGCACCCAGCTCAGGCCTCATGAGGGCAACCTCCTCCCAAGCCCAGGTCACCTCCTGAGATGCCCTGCCCTTCACCCCTGTTCTCAGGGAACCCCCTTCCTTTCTGGCCCTGGATGGCTTCCCCAGGAGCAAACTGCAAGCGGATTTCAGCTCTTTTTCATAGGATTTATGCCCCCCCACCCCCATAGGTCTCCCCAAAACCCCAAAAGGTTTTTCTCCTCTTGCTTTGCAGCCAGGAGGCCAACCTTGGGGCTGAGGGCTGAGATGAAACGATACTCTGTGTGTGTGTCTGTGCCCCCTCCCCGGCTCTTCCCGCCCACCGCTGGTCACTGCCGCCACCCCTGCCGCCATCACCCCAGCTGCTGGTAGTTATGTTTCATTTTGGCTAAATTAGTTTCCTAAGCCCTATTAAATAAACACACGGTTATTGTAAGCACCAGGCCCAGCCTCCTGGTTGCAGTCAGAGGGCGGTGGGCAGAGCCACTGGGAAAGGAGTCTGAAAGCAATTTAAGGGGAAGAGGTGGGCTCGGGGCATTGTGGGAGGGGGGCACAGTGGTGGTGGTGGTAATGGTGGGGGTCCTGGTGCCTTGGAGGAGAGACCAGCGGTGGACTTGCTTTAGCCAGGCTCATTAGACAAGCCACAAAAATCAAAGGGAAGGAGGCTGGGGAGGGGAGGGCTATGGGGAAAGTGGGAGGGGAACAGAGGAGGAGGCAAAGGGGGAAAGATGGTGGGGAGGAGTTCTGTGGGGGTCACAGCCTCAAGCAGGTGCAGCCATCTCCGGCAGGGGCACAAACTTGTTCAATGGAGGTCCATCACGGAGCCCTTAAGCCCAGCCATCACTTCTACAAAAAAGAGGGCAGCCCCAAAAGGGATCAGATGGCCTGGAGTCCGGCTGGTCCTGTAACCCTAGGCACATGGGATGCGCATGGGACATGAGGACAGGGGTGGGAAGGGGGACCTTCCTTGAGCAGACCAGCCTGGACCAAGGAGGCGAATAAGGACATTCAACGAGGGGACCCCCTCGGAGGCCAGCTCTGTCTGCACCACTGCTGCCCCCTGTAGGCAGAAAAGCCTTGCTGCACTCTTTCTGCTCTTCCAAAGAGACCACACTCGTGGCTGGGATTTTAGGCAGGGAGCTCAGAGGGAAATGAAATGCAGAAGCCACTGAGTGTAGCAACCAAAGGGCTTGCATTGTCTTCATCTCATCGTTTCCCTCTGTGCTCACTCTCGAAAATCTCTCGGTCTTGTGTACTGTGTTCTGTTGGACAGCACCTGAAGTTCTGGAGAGCCCTTCTTGCTTCTGACCATGAGCACTGTGGCTCACAAAAGCTCACGCTGTGATAAATGCAAGAGCCTTTAAGACAGGACTCTTTGCTGCTGTTCTGCTGCCACAGGCCAAGAGGACGCAGCAAGCAAGTTACATTTGTGGGGATGGGGGCCAGCATCTCCTTCCTCCAGATGAGAGTTGCCCAGAAGGAATGGACAAGGAAACGTGTCAGTGACTGTGAGGAGAAGCCCCTTCCTCTCTCGTGATGGAGGAGACCTCCACCTCATCCCCACACTTTGGCTGGAGTGCCAAAGTCTGCTGTTGTGTCTTCTGCCCTTTGGCGAAAGCTGGGGGAATTTTTTAAGCTGTACTTAGCTGCAGCCTTTGCTCAGTAAACATCACTTTGAAGAGAAGCCAGTCTGTTTTCTTAAACCCTGTGAATCCTGAAATGAGGTTCAGAAATTCTTGTGAGATTTGCAACATCTTCACCAAAAGTCTGTTAGCTCTGTGAGCGTGTGGCTGCCAACAATTGCCTCATGAAACCAAAATGTAACCACAAAAGAAACAGCACTGATTAGGAAAAATGCTGCCCCTTCTCCCTCCCGCCCCACCCGCCCATGCTCTGCCCCCTCCCTGCCTCCAGATCGGGAGAAATGGCCCGCGTGGGACTCTGTGTGGTCTGCCACTGGCCCTTCCACAGTTCGACACTGCTGCCCGAGAACTGCTCCTCCTGGCTCCAGGATTTTGGGCTGCCAGCTCCAGCTGGGACAGATTCTGCCTGGTTTTGATAAATTATCATTATTTTTAGAGTTAAAGGTGCAATTAAGAACTGAATCCTGCAGAATACAAAGGCGGCCAGGAAACCTAGACCTTGCTGTTCTTGGATGTTCTCCAAGATGTAGCTGAAGACGGAGCAGCAGCAGCAGCATCTTGGGGGTGGAGATGGTGCGCGGCCTCCTTTGTTCTGGATCGAGACCAAAAGATTTCCAGCCTTGGCAATTGCCAACCCCAGCAGCTCCAGCAGGAAACCCTTTGGGCCTCTTTGTAACCAAAGCCGGTCTCCATGTGGGTCTCTGTGTGTGCATGTCTTCGTAGAGGGTAGGAGAAGCAGGTGGGACTTGTTTCTATTGGAAATTACAGCACTAGCCCCGAAACCAGTAACCTGAACCTGTGTGCATCTCTGTGTGTGCACATGTGCATATGTGTGTTTGGGCAGCACTTGGGGAGATAGCTCCTGGTGTTTCCCCTCTTGTCCAGTCTAGATCTACCTGTGGATTGCTATGCTTAGTGTTTACTCCCTTCTGTCCTTCCTCCTCTGAAGTTGCTTCCTTCTTCCCTGGGGGCTTAAGCAGGGCAACAGAGAGGCTCTTTTCTGGAGGAGAAGTGTCCTTTCTGGAAGCGTCTACGTGTGGGCTTCTCTTAGTTTTTGACTGCAGGGACAACATTTCCAGGCCATGGAGTTGCCCACCCTTATCCTGCCTGGCACTTGCTGTTCTGCAAAGACCAGAGCAACCGCTACAGGATTTCCCCACCCCTCTACTGTTAGCAAATGGGGAAAAGCATTGCGCCAGTGGGGAGGTGGCATGGTGGGACTGTGGGATGCCATGGGCAGAACGGAGTCTGTGCCCACTTGGCACTGGGGCTGGCTAAAAACAAAGCAGCACCGTCATGGCTGGCAGAAGCAGCAGCAGCGGCAGCCCCTCAGAGTTTGATTGTTCCCCGGAAGCCACTTGTTAATGTGTTGCAGGGGAAGGCTGATTTGCAAAAAAAAAAAAAAATTAGATGAAGGCCTAATCCCAGAGCCATAGGAACAGCTTCCTTTTAGATTGGGCTCAAAATTATTTTGGATCACAAACTGACAATCTGCTCACAGCTTATTCAGAAACAATAAAAAAGGAAGGAAAATTGGCCCTGGGAGCAGCTACTCCCCCACCTTGCCACTAGGGTGGCCCTGGGGGGCCTCCGCACCGCAGACTGAGGGCAACCCCCACAGATTGAGTCCAGGGGAGGCACTTCCCCCGGTTTGGTTGACCAACCACCTTGCAACAAGCAATGCAGCACCACCATTGATGTCCGGGGCACTTTATATTCTTGTTGTGTGCCTTCAACTTGAAGGCAAATTTCCAAATTATGGTGATGCCAAAGTGAGCCTATCATGAGGTCTTCTGGGGCTGAGAGTGTGTGATGTGCCCAAGGTCACCCAGGGGTTTCCATGGCTGAGCAGGGAATTGAACCCTGGGCTTCAGAGTCATAGCCCGACACTCAGACCATACACCAGGCTGGTTCTTTGGCCTTTACATACATAGGCAAAAGGCAGATCCCTGCCCTGAGAGGCTTACAGAGCACATCAGAGCTGGAGGAGGACGGCTGGGTGGTGCAGGTGGTGGCCATAGGGACTGAAGGGTGGTGGTGTGGCTACCAGCCTCCCGGCAGAGTCATAAAAGCCAAAGAGTCTATCTTGACTCACCAGATGCCCCAGAGGTGGAGGGATGCTATTAAAAGCTGTATATTTTTATGGCTGCTCTTTAATGCTGCACATTAAAGCCCACAAATCTAGAGATGTTGTTAAATTGTCCTGAAAATAAAATAAAATAAAATCTGTCTTGCAAGTGTGGCCGGGAAAGCTGCCTTGCTCTGGAGTTGTGAGCCGGCTCTTCCCAGTGACTCTTCTCTTAAAAGTGGCCAAGGGTCCCCAAAGTGCCAGAGAAAAGACTTAATGGTGGCTGGGGAGGGGAGAGGAAAAACCGTCCATAACTCCTTCTGCCCTTGGGCACAATTGCATCAGGCTGGCAGTTTGGAAGTCCAGAAAAATAGTTCCCAAATTAAACCGGCCATGTGGGTGGATTCCTTGGGGACCGAGAGGCTCTTTAGGGAGCAGGATTGGGCCCTCTGCCCATCTAAGTCTGAATTGCATGCACTGGAGATGCTTCCAGCAAGCAGCCAAAGAAGAAGGAGGCCCAGGCCCCATGCTTTCTCTGAGAAAAACAGGCTGTGCGGATCTCTCTATGCTTGCTAGCCGTGTAATAGGAAGCTGGTGTCACCGTGTCTGACCTAGGACCCATCTGGAGGCAATTCTGTTCCAACATCTGAAAAACTCATACATACTTCTGGGCTGCTATCAGATATAAAGGAGCCTTTTTCACTCTCCTCTCCTCTCCCCGTTGCTTGGTCATGTGTACACATGCGCTGCTAGCTTTTGTTCATTTCTTTCTCCCTGATTAAGCTGAAATAAGGCTTTGCTGTACACCTCAAGAGAGAAAGAGGGCTCCTTCTTTAAGACTTTTGCCCTAAAAGCGTCAGGAAATTGGTCTTACATTTGTAGCTGTCTTTATTGTGTTTGAAAATAGGAGAGAATGAATTAACAAGGGTGAGTCTCTTTGATTAGAAGCAAGAGGAGGTTTCCCCTTTTGGCTTGGCAATTTTTACTTTCCACTTGGGACTCATCCTTGCCACCCTTTGCCGCTTCTGCAAGGCACTGTGTGGCACTGTGTGTGTTCCCCTGCTGCACCATTAGAACATTTGCCTTTGTTTGCCAGCCTGCCTGGTGATGAGGGCCGAACAATCCAAAAACTTGAGCCCTGTTTTGAAGAGGGTTGGGGCCATGCCTATGTGGCCTTTGAGCATCCCAGAACATCTTCTGGGCTGGGCTGCCTTCCCCTGGTAAATCTGCTGGGGGTGGTAATGACGCCTGGCGGGTATCCTGCCCCCCCTTGGCTGGTTGAGTCCTGGTTTGCACTCTGCTAGTCTGACGATGGCGGTGGTGCCCCCCCCCCATCGTCTTCCCTTCTTCCTCCTGCCCCTTCATTTTGCTGCTCCAAGCTGAAGATCCCAGCCAGGAAGAGAGGGCTTCCTCCAACTCAAACAGGAAGATTCATTAGCTGCAAAAATACACACTGCCCGGACCTTCCCTCTGAAACCTGACAATTTATTTTGCTCCAGGGCAGCCTGACTTCATGGACTCTGAGATGAATGGAGAATTCCAACAGGGACTCAGGAAGAAGCGGTGGGGCGAAGAGTGGGGCGGCCAAGAAAGGAAGGAAGGCTGTGGAAGGAAGGAAGGAAGGAAGGAAGGAAGGAAGGAAGGAAGGAAGGAAGGAAGGAAGGAAGGAAGCTGACCCCAAGGACTGGGTTCCAGGAAGCCCCTAGATGGAGAAGTGGCTACCTGGAGAGCCACCAGGGCCAGTGACTGAGGAAGAGAAGAGAGGTGGGCATTGCCAAACCCCTCTGTCCTGCCAGCAAACCGAAAGCAACCAGTGCAGAATTGCAGACTCTTAGGTTATTTCTGCACTAGACTCTTACAGTGCTATTATTCCACTTTCAGCATCCTATGGAATCCTGAGGTTTGCAGTTTAGAGAAGGGCCTCAAAGGCCATCCTGGTCTGGTAAACCTGTGCAAGATTGAAGCCTGCAAGAAAGAAAAATGAATTTGTTACAATGCAGCATGGATCAAGTGCATCAGGAAAATCTGTTTTTCTTTTCAGAAGTGGAAAATACCGTTATGTAGCCGAGGCTGAAAAATTTACTTCCCTTCAAAGTGTTTTGGAACGTAGAGGAAATATCCTGTTGGTCGGTAACAGCCACGACCCGAAGGAAATCATTTCTCTCCTCTGAGTCATCGATAAATCAGCAAAATGAACAGCCCAAAAGTGTACGTTGAACCTCAGAAAGAGGCAAATGGGCCTGAATTTGGAAGGCCTTCTCATCAAACTTGTTCCCACCCCCTCTTCTCTTCTCTTCTCTTCTCTTCTCTTCTCTTCTCTTCTCTTCTCTTTCTCTTCTCTTCTTTTCTCTTCTCTCTTCCTTCCTTCCTTCCTTCCTTCCTTCCTTCCTTCCTTCCTTCCTTCCTTCCTTCTTCTTTCTTTCTTTCTTTCTTTCTTTCTTTCTTTCTTTCTTTCTCAGCCATGACAGCTTGTTCATTTGTCAGAAAAAGGAGGGGTGAAGGGGGGGGGAAGAAGAAGAAGAAGAAGAAGAAGAAGGAGAAGGAGAAGAAGGTGAACCAAAGTCATCTTGCAACGCTCTAAAGCCACTCAGTTTATTTTAGCGCCAGCTTTCCTGGCTGGCAACAGCCCTCTTCCTCGGGTGCAGCAGAGGACCTTCTGTGGGCGGCAGTTCATGGTGTTTTCAATAATACTTGTCTGGCGTTGTGATACCAAAGATACAGATCCACTTTGTTGCTTCTGCTGGTGCATCTCAATGAAGCACCTGGCAGAGCTGGCCAGTGACATGGTGGGGAGGGACGGAGGGGTCAGTTGAGACTTTTATCTAAGTCAGAGGTAGGTCTGATCAGAGCAGTACCACTGAGTCAGTTAGATTTATCTACGTGTAGACTCATCCTTCTGCAGTTGATTCAGTCTGCCTGCTTGATGCGTGTATGCACCTTCAAGTCACCTGTAAACGTACAGCAACCCCATGAATTTCTTCAGGTTTTCATAGGTGTGGAATCCTCAGAGGTGAGTTTCGGCAAAAGCACCCCTGAGGATGTATCCCACAGCACCTGGGATTCATTGGTGGATCCCCATCCAAGTGTGGAGAAGCCCTGAGCTGCACTTAGCTTTCAAGATCAGATGAGATCTAGTGCTTTCAGGATATGCCAGCTGCGCCCCTTCCTGGACCTGGAACACCTAAGAACAGTGGTGCATGCGCTGGTAACTTCGTGACTTGACTTCTGCAATGCGCTCTACATAGGGCTACCCATGTGCTTAGTCTGGAAACTTCAATTAGTTCAGAATATGGCAGCCAGGTTGGTCACCGGAAGATCTAAAACTGACCATATTACACCAATTCTGAAGTCCTTACATTGGCTGCCTATTAGTTTCCGGGCACAGTACAAGGTGTTGGTTCTTACCTTTAAAGCCCTTCATGGCTTGCGACCAGCCTACCTGCGGGATCACCTTCTCCCATATAATCCACCCCACACACTAAGGTCCTCTGGGAGGAATTTACTGCAGCCAGCCAGAACTAGGTTGGTTGCGGTTACCCAGAGGACCTTCTCTTCTATTGCCCCCAAGTTATGGAATGGCCTGCTGGAAGAGACCCAGCATATTACCAATCTTGATTGCTTTAAAAAAGCGGTCAAGGCTGTTCTCTTCTGTCAGGCCTTCCCAGACTAGTGCTCCACCGCCTCCCACCAACTGTCTTCTTGTTTTTAATAGTTAATGTGTTTTAGAGGATTTAGATGGGTTGGTGGGTGGGGAGGATGGGTTATGTTTTATTTGCTTTTAATGTATTTATATACTGTTGTAGTACCGCCTCGATCCATTGGGAGAGGCGGGATAATAATAATAATAATAATAATAATAATAATAATAATAATAGTTGTTGTTGTTGTTATTTAGGCCTCCTGGGATCTAGTTCTATCTAGAACTCACCAGCAGGATTCCAGTCCTAAGCCACCCAGTGACCACAGAGACATCTGGAGCGGAATTTTCTTGCTGGTTCGCATGGGTGTGCAACCTGCCCTAGAGAAGCAGATGGAGACTTTTGTCCAATGTGCTTCCTTCCATTGTGCTACACAATGCTTCTGTTGAACTCCAACATTGCACAACTGAACACAACACCCAACGTGCAACTTGATGGGGAGCTGAGCATGGGAAACCACTGTGTGTGCAGACAGACATTGCTCATGGATGTTCAGTGCACATGGATGTACATGTACCATTGGTTGTGTACATGGTTGTACATCCGGTGGCTTGGTTCAGCTCCTCAACACAAGGTTTGTGTAGTACAAGGAATGCAGAGCTCCATATAAGGAGACGTGTGCTACACAGTTCCCATGCATGGTGTGTGTGTGTCTGTGTCTGTATGTGGCTGTGAGGGAGGGGGGTGGTTTGTGCAGAAGCCCCTCTGTGTGCTGTTGGAGCCCCAGGGGAAGCACAGCTACCTGACCCACACTTGAAAAACAATCTGTGCTCCAAAGCGCGCAGCCAAGAGCACATGGCAGACGGAGGCAGGAAGCGAAGGAGACATCCCGGTCCAAAAGAAATTGCAAAGCAGGGTGAGATGGAGTGAGGCGGGGAGAGATTTACGGAGCTAGAGTTGCAAACTGGAAGCCTGCCAGAAAACTGGGATAACCTTTAAATGTTTGCAGGAGGAAGGGGCACTGTGACTTTCTCAGGGTGACTTTGCTGTGACTTGAGGGTTGCCTGAGCTGCGAATGACACAAACACAAACACACACACACACACACACACACACACACACAATGACACAAGATATGCCTCTCCAGAAGGAAATCACAGCTGAGAGAGAGGGAGGGAGGGTGTATGCCTTCTTAACTTACTCACCCGCTGACTCTGGGCTTAGAATGAAATGCTTAGAATACTTCTCTGTGAGCAAAAGCCCCAAAATTTAGGCCCCCACCCCACTTCCCAGCCAGTAGAAAAATCTGAAAACCATACCTTTGTACGCTTCTCTTTTAATCAAGTGTAAATGAAGGTATGGCAGATTTATTTCTTAATAGCTTGTGATGGAAATGGTTAATAATGACATTTAATTATCATAAAATATAAATTTAAGAGTAGTCCATTTTATTTATTTTACATAAGGATTTTTAATTTTAAAAAGTCCTCTTAGGCCACACCTTGGCCCTGGCCTTCAGGCTCTTGCCCTGTGTGAGAAGTGGCCCCCAGCCCTGCAGACGTTGCCCAAGGCCCCAAGGGACACTGACCCCGCAGACTGTCTGCTGACCACTACCTCCAGACAGAGTCCTGGACTTTTTGTGTCTCCCCTCTCCCACTCTCTAGCTTCATGAAGGATTCTGGAGAATCCCAAACCTTGCCATGTTCCCGTGCGTGTGCCTTCAATTCCTCTGCTGACTTATGGTGACGCCACAAATTTCTTTGGGTTTTCTTAGGCAAGAGATCCTCAGAGGAGGTTTGGCCAGTTCCTTCCTCTGAAATAGCGCCTACGGGGCCTGGTATTCTTTGGCAGTTGCCCACCTAGGTATTAACCAAGGCTGACCCTTCTTAGCTTTCAAAATTAGATGAGATCTGAGGTACGTGTATGTGCCTTTGGACAGCCGGCGTGGCTAGGGGTTTGAGTGTTGGACCACGACCACCCTAGAGATGAGGGTTTGATTCCCCTTTGCTTGGCCATGGAAACCCACTGGATGGCCTTGGGCCCAGCACACACTCTCAGCCCCAGAAAACCCTGTGGCAGGTTCTACTTAGGGTTACTGTAAGTCGGAAATGGCTTGAAGACACACAAGAAGAACAATGTGCCTCCCAGCTGCCTATCAATTTATGGTAATCTCTTGAATTTGATCGTTTTTTTTAAGGCACAGGAACCTTCATTTTCTCACACAACAGAAAGAAGAATACTTAAAACAATTTGTTCTTGCTTTAGGGAAGTAAGTAAGTGGCGATGTGCTTTCCTACACAGCTCTGCATGTGGTCTCCTTCAACTAAACATCCAGCTATGGATTTTCATCTTTCCAGGGAGTTTCCAGAACCTGTCACAAGACCTGGCCACCATTCCCCTTTGCGCTGACTGGCAACCCTTTTGAAACCCTCCGCCATTTCCTCACGGCTCTCCATCTCTCCTTCTTTCTCCCCAAAAAGGACTCTGGCCATTTCTGCACTAGACTATCATAGTGCTATTATTCTACTTGCAACATCCTATGGAATCCTGGGGTTTGCAGTTTTTGGAGGGGCCGGCCAGCCCAGGATTCCATAGGATGTTGCAAATGGAATAATAGTGCTATGACAGTCTAGTGTGGAAATGCCCTCAGAGTCCTGATTGAGTTTGCTCCAACCAACATCGTAACCCCGCCGGCCGCCAAGTTGACTTTCCAGAATGAGAAATCTCCTCCTTCTCTTTGCCGTGTTCCTCCCTGGCCTTGCACCTGCTTTTCACATCTCACCTCTCCTGAGTCTGCTGATGACTTTTTAATCTTCCCCACAGTTGTTGTAACTTGGCCTATGGATGTTTATTTTATGCCTCTTGGTGACTCCTTCAGTTGTTATCTATGGGTTTATTTCTAATGTATGAGCTAATTAATTCCCTAGCAGAAGCATTCAGATTTTTTCCCCCAGGAAATAGAAGGGGAAAAAATTTATTGGCATTCGCTTTAAAAGGAAGCCAGACTTTACAAGTGCGTAGCACAAAGCTCCCTGTACCTACTTCTCTGAAATTTGGCAGGTGAAATCTCCCCTCATGGGTCTACAAAGCCCTCTCATTTCATCCAATTCTGATACAGTTATAGCTGTTTTTGGACCTCCCCTGGTAGTCAGTGGGAGGCAACAGCATTTGACTCAGGATGTGAGCAGAAGCGAGCTGGCTCCAACTCAGTCCTAGCAAAAACAGATCCAAATGGGCTGGAGCATTAGACCCTGCTTAGCTTCTGACATCAGAGGGGATCTGCTGCCTTTAGGGTATTTAGCTTGATCAGTCATTATTATCTTTGTATATAAATGAACCTCCAGTGTGTTACAGTTAGCTACTTCTGTATGCCCATACTTACGAGTGGCTGGTTTGCATCTTTGCTGACATCCTGTTTATTTGCTTTTTCACACCCACTCTTAACCTGCAACCATTTTGTTTATGTGGAACTGGTTGTTGTTCAGTGTTTGCTTTGCC
Source organism: Iguana delicatissima (assembly GCA_948472985.1). NCBI lineage: Eukaryota > Metazoa > Chordata > Lepidosauria > Squamata > Iguanidae > Iguana > Iguana delicatissima. The sequence continues at coordinate 250,696 of CAOKZL010002029.1, forward strand.
AATATGATTAGTCTGCTTGAGAGATCCAGTACGCTCACATTCCAAACAAAATGTGCTTAAATTGAGTTTACTGTATTGGCTATCGGGACAATCTTGATGAAAGTAGGAATTTTGCACCTTCCAAGACCTGTTGGGGGGAAAAAAGTGCATCTTTTCATCTTCATGAAGCTTCTGGGGGCTTCTGAGAAATAGAGTGGGCACAAAATGATGGGGGGATGATGATGATGGAGATATTTATATTCATTTATCTCCCCTTTTTTTTCCAATCTGAGAGTCAAAGCAGTTATAACAAACATGAGCTAAAAGGTACACTAAACACAAAAGTTAAAAATACCATTAAAATATCCACAAATTAAAGCTAGTTAAAGACAACAAATAAAGACAACACCGACAAAACCACAAAATTGTGTAGGGTCCAGGCTGCCTGAAAAGTCAGTCCTCTGTGTCTGCTGAAATAAAAAGGGCATCCATCACCTGCTTGCAGAAAGATAGCAAGGCAGGAGGCAGTCTGACCTTTCTGGAAAGGGAGTTCCAGGGCCCAGGACCAGGTACCAGGGACTTCTGTGTGCTCACCAGAAGGACCTGTTGAGGGT